>JAYMFT010137488.1:0-12901 GCA_038088735.1 Panulirus argus
TCACTCCATCTCCTCCTCACTCCATCACTCCCTGTTATCACTTCCCCCCCTGCCCCCTTCACCGACGTTCCCATTTGCTCTCTTGTCTTAGGCACATCATTTACCTCCTTCCAAGACATATTTTTATTCTCCCTAAAATTTAACGATATTCTCTCACCCCAACTCTCATTTGCCCTCTTTTTTCATCCTTTGCACCTTCCTCTTGACCTCCTGCCGTTTTCTCTTATATATCTCCCAGTCATTTGCACTCCTTCCTTGTAGGTATCGTCCAAATGCCTCTCTTTTCTCTTTCACCAACAAATTTACTTCTTCATCCCACCACTCACTACTCTTCCTAATCTGTCCACCTCCCACCTTTCTCATGCCACATGCATCTCTTACACATTCCATCACTGCCTCTTCTTGTCCACTGTAATTCATATACATGGATCCTCTTTATCAATCTGTCCTCACTCATTTTTTTTCCAGATTTTACACCATTTCAGCATACCCTTTGAGTGTATTATTACTACGGGTGACTATTGTTGTTGATCCGTTTGTAAGGATTTTCAGTACATGAATGGATCATTGTGAGGTGCTTGAGGATTGATGGAATGTATGTATACTGCCATTGTATAAATTACAGAGCATAGAGGTGAATGTTCAAACTACAGAGTGCACCAGATAAGTTGTATGGGAGGGTATTGATTGAAAGGGGGAAGGCTTGTACTTAGCATAGAACTGGGGAAGCACAGGAGTAGTAGATAAGGTGTTTGCTGTAAAGAATGTGCACGAGAAATACATAAAGAAACAGATGGATTTTTTGTGGCATTTATGGATTTGGAGACAGCATAAGATAGGGTTGATTGAGATGCCTTGTGGAATTTCTTAAGAATATATGGTGTGAGGGGAAAGCTGCTAGAAGCAGTGAAAAGTTTTTATCAAGGTTGTAAGGCACAAGTACAAGTAGGTAGAGAGGAGAGTGAATGTCTCCAGGTGAAGGTTAGTCTGCAGTAGGGATGTGTGATGTCACCATGGTTTTTTAATTTGCTTATGGATGGGATGGTGAGGGAGGTAAATGCAGGATTCTTAGAGAAAGGAGCAAGCATGCATTCTTTAGGGGATGAGAGGGGCTGGTAAGTGAGTCAGTTGGTGCTTGTTGATGAATCAGCACTTGTGACAAATTCAAGTGAGAAACTACAGAAACTGGTGACTGAGACTGAGTTTGGGAGGGTGTGTGAAATGAGAAACTTAAGAGTAAATGTGAATAAAGGCAAGGTTTTTGGTTCAGTAGAATTGAGGGACAGGTCATTAGGGGTGTGCATTTGAATTGAGAAAATTTGGAGAAAGTGAAGTGGTTTAGATACCTGGGATTGGACTTGGCATCAAATGGAACCATGGAAGCAGAAGAGCAACATAGGGTTGGTAAGAGGACAAATGTGTGGAAAGAGATCATTACCTGGAAGGGCAAAATTGGGTATGTTTGAAAGTAAAGTAGTCCCAGCATTACTATATGGATGTGAGTAATGGATTATAGATAAGACTGTGCAAAGGAGGGTGAGTATGTTGGAAATGAAATGTTTGAGGACAGTTTGTGGTTTGAGGTGGTTTTGTTGAGTTAATAATGAAAGGGTAAGAGAGATATGGTAATAAAAAGTGTGGTTGAGAGAGCTGTAGAGGTTGTGCTGAAATGGTTTGGACGTATGGAGAGAATGAGTAAGGAAAGGTTGGCAAAGAGTAGTGAAGGGAACAAGAAGAACGGGGAGGCCAAATTAGAGACAGAAGGATGGAGTTCAAAAGATTTTGAGTAAATTGGGGCTAGGACATGCAGGAGGGTGAAAGGTATACATGGGGTAGAGTGAATTAGAAAAATGTAGTATACAGGGGTCAATGTGCTGTCAGTGTATTGAACCAGGGCATGTGCAGCATCTAGAATAAACCATGGAAAGGTCTGTGGGGCCTGGTTGTGGATAGGGATTTGTGGTTTCAATGTATTGCACATTACAGCTTGAGAATGGATGTGAGTGTATTTGATCTTTCTTGGTCTGTTCATGGTGCTACTTTGCTAATGCAGGAAATGGCGATCCTGTATGGAAAACAGGCATCAGAAATATAGATAGATATGAAGGAAATATCAAGGATCTTACAGTACCTGCAGAAAGTCTGAGGAATGGATGTAAAAACTTTTATTTTTATTTTAATACTTAATGTGGCCACCACATGCCTTCAAAACAGCTTGTATGTGTTGTACCATGGAGCCAGTAAGGTTTCAGCAGTAGTCAAGATCAATTCCATTCAACCAGATGTCTCTGATGGCCTCAAGAAGGCAAGGAATTGAAGAAGTGTTCCTTTCTTGAAGTTTAAGCTTCATGTGAGATCACAGCTCCTCGATGAGATCCAGGTCTGGAGAATTCCCAGGCCATTGAAGGACATTCACCTGCTTGGCTGACAACCATTTTATGACATTCTTTGCTGTGTAACATGGTGCGCTGTCTTGCATTAAGAAGTTGCAGCTATGGATCTCATAAAAATTCATCATGTGGTCACGATGAACTTCAGTATAGCTATCTTCATTCATTGTAATGTTATTGGGAAGCACAGCAAATCCCCCATGTCCTAACTCTCCTCTGAAGCAGCCCCAAATCATGACTGAGTCTGGGTGTTTGACATTCATGTGCACATAATGGGGGTCAAGGGGTATTATGTGTGAGGGATGTCTCAACTTACCACGCCTCAATGCACCACACTGGAAAGTCGACTCGCCACAACATAAGACCCTTCTCCAGTCCTCAACAGTGAAATTGCTGTAGTTCCTTGCAAAACTGAGTCGAGCATCACGCGCCTTGTGAGTCAGTAGGTGTTTTTTGGTCAAGGAACGAAGAGGCAGTTTCAGGTGTTTCGGGTAGCACTCTTGAAAGGTGCATTCTGCAACATGTCCGAGGAGGATGGGATAGGCTTGCTTCAATTATCTTGCTGTGATGCATGGATTTATCAATACTTGCCTCTTGATAAGCTTGTCAGTATTTGCTGAAGTCTTTCTGGGACACCCTGGTACAGATTTACGAGGTGGAACTTCACCTTGTGGGATATTTTTGGCTTTTGCAAAGAGGCTGTATATGGCTGACTTGCTCTCCCCTATATGCTGACAGATGTCCTTCACTGACATTTTTGCCCCCCTCAGGGGAAGAAACCAAGCTTTTTCTTAGTGGGTGAGGTTCTTGTGCCCCATTTTAAGATGTGGAAGGGTGGATATGGGACGAAAAGTGAATGAGAAAAAAAAAAGGAGGGGGGTTTTTGTTAATCCAGGGGCTCAAAGCATGTGTTCCCTCTCTATAGCTTGTACCATGAAGCACTGATGTGCTCCTCAGTCCATGGGGATGGGATAACCAGGTAGAGTTGCCAAGTACTAATTAAGTGAGATCTGAGCATTCAGTAAGCTGATAGACACAGAAATTCTGGGGACACCCAACCACACAACAAAAGGCCCTATATTCCTCAGACTTTTGCAGTTACTGTATATATAATAAAAGCAAATTTCACATACATACATAAAATCCATCAGTTTTTGATAGCTTTCACTACAAGAGACAGAAATTTGTTGATGAAGATGTTTAATTTATGCAAAAGAAGCAAAATTGAATATTGATATGCTGTTTGGACACCAATGGAACAAAAAGGATTAAACAAATTAGAGAGAATTCAGAAGTACTCTATGGGCAGAATAAAAGAGTTGGAACATACAAACTGACATGAGTGGCTGAAATGACTGGATTGATATAGCCTATAAAGATAAGGAGAATGATGTATGATAGTCTCTGTATGACAAGAAGTAGAAGGTGTAAAGGAAAATGAATAAAACTTGAAAGCTTCTTGACAAGAGAGTTACATGGATAGTAAATCTCTGAGAATATCTTGGAATATACCAAATTTAAATTAGACAAAAATATTATGCCTGGCCAGAAAGCAAAAACAAATATGTGTTATACCACCAGGAGAAATCAGAAATGTGCTCAGGATATGTTCAGAAGTATTTAAAAGAAAACTTTACATGTGTTTGAAATCAGTCCTAGATGAAACCAGAATAGATACTCATGTAATGCAGGTGGCAGCAGAGAAGAATAGTCATATTCACCAAACAAGACATAATGAGTGAAGGGCTTTGTACAAGCCCTACCCTCATGACAAAATCTTTTCACAGGGACTTGTAGGCAGGTAGGTACCCCATCATTTCTTGTTAAATCAACCATCTTCACACCGTAATTTCCCTCAGTTATTTCACCACTAACATATCAACTTAGCACTCTACTTTCTGATGTTGGTTCCATGCCTTGTATCCATACAACACCATTTGCACATGTATCATCACATATAATAATTTTTTCCCTCACAGATATTGACCTCACTTTCCACACACTTCTTAATGCTCCAAGGACTTTGGTACCCTCACCCACCCCTTGGGTCATCTCAGCTTACATTATACCATATGTTGATATGTTCACTTCCAGGTATCTGAAACTCTCCACTTCCTACATCTTCTTTCCATTCAAACTCACACTTGAACTTAATTGTCTCTTACCATTGCTATACCAAATAACTTTGCTTATATTCACATTTGCTCTCACTTTCTTCTTTCACACATTCTCCCAGTCTCAGAAACCAGCCACTCTAGTTTTTTACTCAGATCTCCTACCAGCACTTTAGCATTAGCAAACATTAATTGACTCTGCCCCCACCCAACCCATGAAAGTGCTGACCTGCTCCTCTACGAGACCCTTTCATTCATCTCTGTCACAACTCCATCCATAAACTGATTAAACAGCCTGGTGACATCACACACCCCTGCCACAGAGCAACATTCACCTAAAACCGCTACCTCTCTTTTCTTCTTACTCACACACATGCCTTACTCTCGATAAAAACTCCTTAATGCTTTTAGTAGCATTCCTCCCACACTATATATTCATAATATCATCCACAAAGCTTCTCTGTCAACCCTATCATTTCCCTTTTCCTGATCAATAAATGTCTCTTACAAATCTTTATTTCCCTTAAGGATACACCTGTCCTGTGCGGGTTATGTTCTGCTGAAACCTAGCGGAAAGAGAAATCATGTGTATCGAACCAGTAAGCAAAGAAAATGGACTGTGTACAGCAACTTCGTAGACAGCATTGGCTGATTTTCCCATTACCTTCACATGTGACTTCTTACTTTGAATAAACTTATCTAGCCAATGCATACTTCCTTGAAATAGCTCTTGCTCAGCAATATTGTCTTCTGTACATAAATGCTCATAAATCTGCAGAGCTTTAGACCTAAGCTGAAGGTTGCTAAGGCTGCTTTTCTTCTTCTCGTGTTCTGTGTAAACGAGAGCAATTTTTTTTTTCCATATTCTCCTTAAGTGGATTTCTAACCAGTATGTTTACCTTGGCAGACAGTGGAGTAGAGTGGACTATAGCTCTTAAAATTTTCTTTGCATTCTTCTTTATGTTGTGGATTGTAAATCCACCCAGGTTATAAGCACACCTAAGTGCTGATACTCCCTCACCAGCATCAGTATGTCATAAGATTTGTAGCTTCACTTCCAAGGTCAGAGAGATTCTTTGCCATTTAACTATGTGTTCTGGGGTAGGAGATGTCATTGCTGGATGTTTGGATGCCATATTAATAAACACAGGCACAGCAGGTTGCAGGAAAATTACATTAGCAGATATACCCAAATTGCACAAGTAGCACAGATCCTTACACAATAGTGGTAACTGCGAGACTGACCTGCAGACAGGAACGTAGCATGCTCCACCCAGGACCCACGATTACTTCACCTACCCAGTCTTCACTGAAGTTGGGTGCACTTTCTGCTATGTTGATGTTCCCACACCAGCACATCATAAGCTTTTTTTTTGAAGGTCAGGGAGGTTCCCTTCTATTTGATTGCTGCTTCTGGGGTAGATGTTGCGGGACATTTGGATGCCATATTAACAAACACAAATGCAGTGTGTTGCAGGAAAATCACATTAGCAGGTATACCTGAATTACACAAGTAGCACAGATCTGCACATGTTGGTGGTAACTGAGAGACAGATCTGCTCGAGGGATCGTGGCGCGTTTCACCTAGGATCCACACTTACTCCACCAGCCAACCATCGCAGAAGTTTTTGCACACTCCTCTGCACACACGTAGCATATTTTGATTGCATAAAGAGAGGGACTGGTTGTAGTAGGTTCCTCACATAATAGCAAAATTGCATGTAGTTATCCCGCATAAGACAAGGACTTGGTGTATTTCACAAAAAATATTGCTGCACTTCATATTACACCATGCTTTCACCACTTCCTCTTTTCACCAAACCACTTTTCATGACTATTTCTCCCTTCATGACTTCATGTTCAAAACACCCCACATCTCCAACCCTATCATCAAACACATATAACAAGTCCTTCAAAATTCCCTCTCCATCTTCCCTTCACATCTCTGCCTGTAACCATTTCCCCATCTGCTCCCTTCACTGACACTCTGTATGGATTCTTTCATTCTCTTCTTTTAACCTTCCAAAACATTTTCTATTCTCCCTGAAGTTTGTTAATACTTACCCCAACTCTTATTTGCCCTCTTTTTCAGCCCCTGCATCTTCCACTTGACCTGCTGCTTTCTCTTATACATCTTCCAATCACTCGCACTCCTTCCATGTAAGTAATGCCCATACACCCGTACTTTTTCGCCATTCCCTGCGTAGTGAGGTAGTGCCAGGAGCAGACAAAGCATGGTCTCATTTGCTCAAATCCTCTCCTTAGCTTTCATGTGTAATGCACCAAAACCAGTATAAGTATATCCTTGCTTTTTCAATAAGAATTACCATTTTGAGACAGTTCAAGTCTAATGAGGATTGGTCTTACTGTATTAACCCATATCACTTAATTGAGAGGATGTCTGCTTCAGTATGTAATACCTGCAGTTACAGTTTTGCTCAAGAACATGTTCTAATAGAATGACAAAAAATTTTTTAGAGTTCCAAGATAAATATGAATATTGTATTAACAATGAAGAAAAGAGTACCGGAGAAATTTGGACACCAGTGTTAAAGTAATTAGATTGATGAACTTTTTAAAGGAGGCTAAAATTATTGAACTCATTGTAAACTGTTACTATTTTTTGGAAATCCTTTATTTGCATAAAGTACTGAATAATTATGTTTGTTTTACGGATTCCACAATATCACCCATCCACTTCTTATGCTTTACCACGTTTCAGTTAGTGCAAGGCTTCCACTGCCTTTTTTCGTTTTACTGACCCATTATCATGATTCCCACTTCTCTTTCTACCTCTTTTGGAATATATGTACCTTGTTACCACATGCCCATTCACTTATCTTTTGTCACCCCTATTTGGCCTGTGTATCTCTATACTATTCACGTACTTCAAAAACATATTCATGAAGAAGTTACTTGACACTCTTTCCCCATCTCTAATTTGCTCTCTTCTTCAACTGTTGTCCCTTTCTCTTGCATTCATGCTACTTTCTTGTACCCCTCCCAACCAATTTCAGCCCTTGATCAGTGGTTTGTTGACCAGTGCTTATTAGCATTAGGAGCATTATTTATTATCTCTAATATTTACCTTCTTTCTGTCAAAAACTCTTTCTTTCCTCTTAACCCGGTTATTTACTTCATTTTTTATTAATGATAACTTTAGAATAACCAAGAAAAATACCTCAGTAGAAATATTAGTATCTTTTGCCATTCAGACATTTGGTACCACACACACAACTTCCTTACCTCATATTTGAAGAACAGACCATGAGATAGATACATACACTGGAAAGGATGTGAATAGTAAATCTATAATGGACTGTTTGTACTATCCTTCCACAGTAAGACATTTCTCGTGATATACATATAGTGACGGAAATTCTGAATTTTATCTACTGATAGTAAATAATCACTTACATCTAACAAATCTGCTTGATTTCTTTATTGATATAGGCAACATGTACAATGAAAGAAGAGCAGTTTCCGTCATATGTTAAGATTTTCAAAAAGCATTTGATGAAGGTCTTCATTAGAAGTTACTAACTAAAGTTAAGTCACATGGGATAGATGGGGTTGTGTACTTTGGTAGTGATGAAATTGATTGACCGGCCATAAATGAATAAGTTACTATTAATGGTCAAGTCTCAAAATGGTAAGACATAACAAGTGGTGTGACATGAGGATCAGTCTTAGGACTGGTTCTCTTTCTTATTCATATTAAAGATATTGAAAACTGAATGACTGCAGCTTCAAATGGAAATGGGCACACAGATGGTCAGGGCTCTCAGTGATGATTTTTCCATATTATTTTTAAAAATGAAAATGAAAGCTATACTATGAATTTTCTTGAACTAGAAAAGGTAAATGAGTTAAAATACTAAGTTGTAATAATCTCTGATGATCTAAAGTAAAGTAAGCAGTGCACCTAAAAAGTTAAAAGGGCAATTAAAATTCTTGGATTTATAGGTAGGGCAATCAAAATTAAGTCCAGAGAAATTATTCTCTCTATACAAATCCTGGGTGTGTCTGCAAGCTTGAATATTGAGTTCAGTTTTGGTCACCATACTTGAAAAAGACATTGACAGAATAGGCATTGACAGAATGGAGAGAGAACAGAAGTGAGTTATCAAAATGATTCCTGGACTGAGAAACAAATCCAATTAGAGTCATCAAAATGACTTACATCTATTTAACTTAGACAAACGAAGGTTAAGAGGTGATCTGATGCTGGTATTCAAAATTATTGAAGACTGATAATATTGATCTAACAAGCTACTTAAAGATAGATTCATGTGATTTCAATTGTAGTAATGGTTCCAAACTCCTGGGAAAGTGTTTTATCCTGAATAAGGAAAAGTGGTTTTTCTTCAGCAGCATTGCTGTTCTGTGGAATGATTTACCAATTAGATCAGTTGAAAGAAGTGATGTAGATTTTTCTTCAAACTTGATCGCTGTTTCCACGTTAGTGCAGTAGCTTCAGGAACAGACAAAGAAAGAAAGGCCACATCTACTCACATCCATTCTCTAGTTGTTGTTTAATGCAGCAAAACCACAGCTTCCTATCCACAACCAGGCCCCACAGACCTTTTCGTAGTTTACCCCGGACACTTCACATGCCCCGGTCAGTCCATTGGCGGCACAATAACCCCTGTATACCACATCAATCCAATTCACTCTGTCCCATGCATGCCTTTCATCCTCCTGCATATTCATGCTGCGATCATTCAATATCTTTTTTTTTACTCCATCCTTCCCTCTCCAGTTTGGTGTCCCCGTTCTCTTTGTCCCCTCCACTTCTGATAAATATATCCTCTTTTCAATCTTTCCTCACTCATTCTATCTATAAGTCCAAACCATTTCATCTAACCTTCATCAGCCTTCTCAACCACATTCTTTTTATTACCACACTTCTTGCTTACTCTTTCATTACGTAATTAAACTACCTCACTCCACATATTATCATCATCAAACATTCCATTTCCAACACACTCACCCTCCTCCTTACAGTGTTATCTATAGCCCATGCCTTGCATCCATACAGTAGCTTTGGAAGTACTATACTTTCAAACATACCTATTTTTGCTATCCCAAATAACAATCTCTCTTTCCACATTTTCACTGCACACAGAACCTTCGTCTTGTCACACACACTATGACTCACTTCCACAATTCCATTCACTACCATGTCCACTCCCACTTTATTTCCTCCAATTTTTCTCCATTCCAGATCATGCCTGCAATTAACCTCTCTCTCAACTCTACTGAATCTAATAACCTTACTTTTATTTGCATTTACTTTTACCTTTCTTCTTTCACACACCCTTCCAAACTCAGTCACCAGTTTTTGCAGTTTCACATTCAAATCTGCCACCATTGCTATATTATTAGCAAACATCATCAAACTCACTTCCTGGCCCCACTCATTCCCTTTAAACTGCATACTCACCCCTCTCTTCAAGATTCTCACATTTAAACCTAGATGAGTGTAAGAATAGATTTGATGAATATTTTTTTAGCAAATTTGTAAGTGACATACTTTGTGCCGCCTGCGTTACAAAATTTTACATTGATTTTTTCTTTAAAAATATCTTTGTCATTCCACTCTTACCACACTGATTTAAGAGTTTCTGACCTCATCATCCATCAGACAGCCTTGAAAGGACCCAGTGGTCTGTTGCTGTTTGAATTCCATTGTATTCTTTTGCACTGTTTTTTTCAAAGATAGCACCATACCTTAATAAATGATAAGTAATAGAAATGATGAATCTGTGGTGTACTAATAGTAATATTCTTGTTCCAGGACAAGCATCTGCAGTAGGAGATACTTTACCACAATTATCTCCAGATATTAAGATGGCTCCTCCGCAGCAGCCAAGTTGTGAAACCAAAGTTCCATCAGGAGGTAGTAATAGCTCTGAAGGAGACTGTTCCACACCTGCCTCCACTGGTGGTAATCAGCAGATGACCTCTGTCCCTCCTTCCCCTAATGAAAAGAAATGTTTTTTTAAGAAGAATATTGAGGATGGCATGGATAAGTAAGTTTTGTTTTTTCTATTTCATATTTTGAATCTTTAAATTCTTTGGAAAATTTATCATATAGTAGCATTTACCTTACAGCTGTCTGTATTCTTCATTTGGCATGTTTGTATTTTGCTGGTATAAGTGTTGATTATACTTGGAAATGAATATAGGAGATTGGTGATTGAGAGGATGGTGTAATTCACAGATTAGTTGATTGTAGAGAAGCAGAGTGGTTTCAGGAGAGATGAAGGGTGTATATCCAAGCTGTTTGCTTGAAGAATGTGTGTAAAAAAAAACTTGAAGGAGAGGGTGACATTATTGTAACCAATGAGATTAGAAGGTGCTGCTACTGTGATATGGGCTCAAAAGTTGGGAAAAGTTTTGAATATCAATGCCTCAAGGGGATACCCTATTTTTCTGGAGTTTTCAAGTCTCACCCCTCATTCCCATGGTGACCTTGTACTACACCCATAGTGGTGAAATGGAAGAGGGAAGCATTACCCAACATCATCAGGGAAATGGTAGTTTTTTAGATACAGACAAACACTTGAGGTGTGCTGGAGCTCTGGTGTCACTGACAATTTAGGAGCCCCGCTGCCTGTGGGAAACACTGCGCTGGAGTTGCCCTTTACCAGTGGCCTGTCAAGTGTGAGGCACAAAAGGCTAAGAAGCGGCACTGGAGTCTACCTGTTATGCCGGGGAGTTAAAGTAATGAGCATTTGAGTGTGATGGTACTGAATGTAAATGGGATGATAGGTGAGAGTAAAAGGATGGAGCTTGTGGGTAAATTTAAAAGTTATAGTTTGAATGTGAGGGGGAATGGGGAAACCCACATCCTTGGGCAGGGTGTATGGAGTGAAAATAGAAATGATTAATGCAAGTTGTGGTTGGAAGTGAAAGGAAGAGTGGTATGAAAGGGAGTGAATGAAAGTTATCAGGGAAGAGGTAAAGAAGACTGCAACTGGGTTATCACCAAGAGTATTGTGGGGGGAGGTTGTTGTTGTTACAGAGCATGGATGGAAATGTTCAAGAACAGTGTGAGTGAAAGGAAAGATTGGAATTATAAAGTATTCATGGGTATGTGTAAAAGCACCTGTGAATTTGAAGAAAAGGAGAGAAAGTTGATTGTAATGAATAATATGAATTTGAATGGGATGTGATGAAATTGATGAGATAGTAATTGGGGAGTGCCTAGAGTACAGAGCAGAAGAGGAGTTTATTCCTTGAAAATTCCATTTTTTTTAATGCACAATAATCCACACGTATACATGGATGAGAAATGATGCTACATAGTTTAATTGACTATGTGGCAGTAGATGAAAATATGAGAAAGGTTGTGCTAGATGCTGGAGCTTTTAGAGGGCGACGTAGTGTCAATGTGCCAAAGCATGGCATGTGAAGCAGTTAAGGTAAACCATGGAGTGGTCCCAGGCTTTCATGCATCAAGTTTTATTTGCAGAATAAATCCCAATACTTGCGTATGGTGGGAATATCACAGCAATCAAATGTCATGATTTGCTTGCTGTCTTTGTGTTTAGTGATAATTTTGCTGTTTATGTTTTCCTTCTACCAGTAACTAACCACTTGTCTTAGGAAGTTGTCTTAGGAAGCAAAGACAGGAACTCCTGCTTGGAAGTAGAAAGCATGTCTGCAAGTTAGATCTTAAGACATACTTGCAGTGCCAAGTTCACCAACCAGACATCTTTTCTTCCTTGTATCATTATCTCTTCCCTGAAAAACTGAGTTTGGATGACCTTGGAAGATCAGTAAGGCATTTGATAACCTGTTGAAGCATGAGGTGTTGAAAAACCCACTCCTATTGGGTTATGAGTTGCCTTACTTGTCTTACTAGGTCGACTAGAGCCAGCTCCACAGGGAAGGATGACATTAAAAGAAAAAAGAGTGTGGAAGATGAATTTGGCTGTCATGTCTTGAAATATTATATTTAGAAATTTTTTTTCCTTCTAAGGAAAAATATGGACCTTTTCTTCCTTGTATAACTTCTGAGGACACATGGTTAGTTATAAGAAGAGGGTAAAATATAAACCAGAACATAAATAGTAAAGATATTTCTAAACTCAAGGACAGCAAATAAAAGTTGTATTCCTCCACTCTTAATTTCATGGAAAAACTAACTTAAAAGACTGTTCCATGCTGTCAAACATACAATGTCCCCACTGTCAACAAATCATAGGATTAGTAGTGCAAATAAAACGTGAAGCAGTAAAACTTCATATATATATATATATATATATATATATATATATATATATTTATTTATTTATTTATTATACTTGACCGCTGTTTCCCGCGTCAGCGAGGTAGCGCCAGGAAACAGACGAAGAAAAACCCATCCCCCCGCATACACACATATAT
>JAYMFT010137499.1:0-12901 GCA_038088735.1 Panulirus argus
TATATATATATATATATATATATATATATATATATATATATATATATATATATATATATATATATATATCACACGCAAAAAAATATAGTAAATACACTGATAATATATAAGTAAATGCATGAACTACACAAGATGATCATTAAGTACAGAGTACCATTAAGATAAACAAGTACCAAACCCACTCTTATATTCCTGACTCGGCAAACAATGGCGAAACTAAACAAATGATACTGTAAATATGATTATAATAATGCAGGAGACAAGATATGTGTGTTGTACGTATGCACACGGACATAATTCGCGCAGGCAAATGCATGGACTGTACGTAATAGCCACGAAACCTATAATCAAGAGGAACAGCAGAGAGGCATCTCTTGCACAGCTGGCAAAGGAAGGTAATACCAACTCATTCCTCGGGACCCGGGCTGTTCTGGCTAGGCTGCCTTCAACTCGAAGCTCTGCGCGCCATCACATAACAACTGCCGCTGGTCGTTCTACCCCAAGGGAATCAACACCTTTTTACTGGTGTTTATACGGAGAGGCTTCCAATATTCTCTCCGAGACGGTGAGTAAAGAATAGGCGCTATATACATAAAAGTGCGCGGGTGTGTGTTTGACTGACACAAATCTCTAATCAAGTGAAAGATTTTAAGAGTCTATGATGTTAAAAGGACCCGGATTCAGCGTACTTAGGAAAATAAAGACAGAGGCGGGCGACTTCCCATTCGTCATGACTGTCAATCTATAATTCAAACCTGATATCAGCCTTTCCTTTCGTTGTATGCAGAGACATAACCCAGATTCATTACCACAGGGGAAATATGGACTATTTGGCAAGGTCAATTTTTGACGTCAAAGGTATTTTCCTTTCACGGTTTACAATTTGTGATCCAATCTGCAAACTTCTCTCTTCCTAAACAGGATCAGGAGAGCACCACGTCAACGAATAAAAAGAGAAATCACTTAACTACTAATATCAAAGTGCTGTTTATTTGCGAAGACTCAAGCGGGTGATGTCACAATGGATCGCGGTCTGTCCAAAGGTGGTTACTCACTTGTTCCAGGTGTCCTCAACTGCTTCTCACCCCCGCGCAGCCGGGCGTCTCCAAGGTTGTACAAAGTTCGGCGCCCGCCCGGCTCAAAGTGTCCCTATGCGACGCGCCTCTGCCGCCCACAAATATGGAGATGTGACGGCTGATACCCGGGTGCGGGCGTGGGGGACTTTGGAGAGGAGGAGGGGGTGTTTTACACTACAGACTGGACCCGCGCCTCACACTGGCTATCACGTCCCATAATGGCATCGGCCGACACTATAGGGGTACTCATACACACGGTGAGCCACATGCCCAGGGCTACGGAAAAGGGAGGAACGTGCTCAAAACCTCGCGGTTCCCCCGCGTCGGACAACTCGCCATAAAGTTTCCAACGTTTAGTCCTCGCCTTTTATAAAGACAGATTAAATAAATACCATCCTGGTCACGGGCAATTTGATATTCGGTTACGGATGGTAATTTTATCAAAAGCAAATAAATAAGGGAGGAGAAGTCCATTTAAGTTTTGGGTCGTGTGTCTCGGGGCGTCCTCACCCACACCACTTGCATCGGGCATTATTCTCTGCTTCCGACTTGTACAAACTCGGTTGCCTAGTTTGGACGAGGCGGCGCGACCCCTGCTGGACACGGCCCACATTATAAACACCGTCCCGACCCAATTTCCTTCAACCATACTATTACGTTACTGCAGCTTCAACACGCTTTCTTTGCCTCCACCGTTAAGATTTGCAAACTTCCTAATAAAGACATCTTTTGATAGAGCGTTGCTAATGATTCTTGAAAATCTATGTAAACGCACATTATATATACAAACATTTATGTAATATAAAAACACGAGGACATATATAATATAGTAACCGACAACGCACACACACACGCACATTAAGGCTGGCAGGCACTGACCCACGCATGAGCACCAAGACACACGGGCCCCTGAGGAAGCAGGGGCCCCTCTTACGTACACACACAGTAGTGGTTTTGGGTAACACAGGCCAAGCCCACCCATACGGGGAGGTGGCCATGAGGACGGGCCGGGGTACACACCAGAAATGTCCTCTCGACTTCACTTTGTTCATTAAACAATATTTTCTCTCAGCAGTGGCCGACGAGTGAAACAAGGTGAGAATTAAAGAAAAAGAATGAAGAAATCAGTCACATCTCCGCTAGTCTCTTTAGACCTGGCTCTTAGAAGTACTAAAGATTATTGTAAGACGCCTAATGCTTACATAGAGGATGTCACATGCTTAAGTCGCGCGTCTCATAAATCGTATAATCACGGCTGAGAAGCGGTCATGGGATGATTACTCTGCTTATTTCACGTACACCTTGCGATTTTCTGTTTCAACGGCTCGGACCTTAACTAATCTTACGTATACCTTACGATGGTTTGGGAGGTCCTTTTACCCCACAGCTGGGTCTGGGGCCTTACCTTACCTTACGTATACCTTTCCATGCTTAGAGAGGTCCTCTAACCCCGACAGCTGGGTCTGGGGCCTTACCTTACCACCTTACGTGTTACTTGCGATGGTTTCTGAGGTCTGCCACCCACCCCTGGCTCGGTCTGGGGCCACAAGCTGCAGCGTTCCTCTTCTGGTCAGTCTGGCTACTGGAGGCCGCGACCCATAAGCCAAAGCAACCACCACATCCTGACTGCTCATGACACAAATGCCTCCTCCAATACACCAATCCACTTCAGAGGAAACCTTTGGTTTCTCAGCTTATAATTCGTTATCCTTTAATAGGCAAAAACAAAACAAAAATAAATTCCTTCAAGACCTGCAGATGTGTCCAGTTTAGTACATGCTATTGCTATCGTGCACTGACCTCTTTTGGGGTGTGTGTGTGTGTGTGTGACTGCTCAACGTCCCCAAACACTTCCCAGCGTGCATGATGCTGAATAACAGCATAACCTCCTCATCAATGCCAGCCATGAACTGGAGGACGGTGGCGCGAGGTCCGTATTTAGCCGCGGTTCCTGCTGCACCAGGAGACTTCCTGAGTGCATAAAGGAGTGTGTGTGTGTGTGTGGAAGGAGAGGAGAGGAGGTCAGTGTCTGCTGGGGGCAAATATGGGCATCTCTTGATGGCACGGTAGTCTCGGCAGCTCGCTCTATAGATGTCGGGCTCGGACCTCCAACGCAAAAGAATGGAGGGAGGTGGACGCCTTAAATCTGTTTCCATGCGAGAGAGAAGACGGAAGGGTGACCTGATCACACCCTTTTTACGTATCTTAATCTGATGACACGAACAGTGAACAGTTCTTCGAAATATGTTGCGAAAGAACAACCAGAGGCCAACAATTAAGCAAGAAACTTGTAAAAATAAAAAGTACTTTATAGTATGAGAGCGGTGGCTAAAATAAATATACTGACCGAGTAAATCATAAATGCGAGCAGCATACAGAAGTTTAAAAATGCTGTATGATAGTTGGGGAAGCTCAGTGATGGATAGATGTGGTAACTTAAACTTTCACCTCTTGAGCACAACGCTTTTGGCCCTTTTGCATGGCGGTACCATTTAATCACGGTACCACGGAACCTTGGGTATGGACTACGACAGATGCACACATACGTAGATGACGGCGAGTTTTATGCTATCAGACATACTGCATGTGCACACTAACACGCATACACACAAGCATATAGAAACGTACGCAACACAAAATACACACACGTAATGTATCAGCTGTGCGGATTTGGCGTGTCCGGGAGCCCATTCCCACCAAACACACACACACACACACACACACACACACACAAAGCCTCTTACAACACACACGTCCTCAATTAATACTCCCCTGAGACGACCAGTAAAAGCACCGCCAACTCTCGCTACAGACTATAGACCGGAGGTAGAGAGAGGGGGAGGCAGAGAGAGAGCCACTGGGAACAGTACTGGCGGCGGTGGCCTCCTCACTGCCAGCAGTCCTGTGGGATAAGTGGGGTGAGCCACAGCGGATCATAAAGTACCGCCTACTCAAACAACGGCCCTTGCCCTCTATTGTAGCCACCAGGGGTATGCCAGTGAATACCTGCCGAAGGGAGCGCGTACGGGGGTGTTTGAAACACGCGTCTACCTAACACACTCTGCCTCCCCATGTGTTAAACTAAGTGCTGCGTTACGGTGATATTCAAGTACATAAGAGTTGAGGCATGTGGTAACCTTACTATATATATGGTCCTAATTACTGCGAGTCTTTTTCCCCACCAGCTACTGCTGGTGATTCCTGTCCTAACTAACCTCCCTTCTGTCTGCATCGCCGCCAATCCTGACTCTATCCATCACTAGGCTTGCCATTCCAACAGCCAGTCCGTCACCATGCCCTTCCTCACCCAACTCTGCGTTCATCAGCCACCTCTCTCATTTACCTAACATTATCCCAGCAAACCCCCTGACTTGGGTACTTCTTCACCCGTTCTAGGGACCTCATCATCAATCGCCTTCACTGCCTGCACCACTGCCTCATCAATTCTGCCCCACAACCAACGCCTGACCTACCCCTCGTATCATCAGCCTTATGGGGCCCACTATATCACGACTTTCCCAACCCATCGTAACGCAACCAGGATACATAGCAACACACTATAACCCCCCACCCATTATGAGGCTCCGTAACATCCCTTGCCTTCAGGACACGCCAGCCTCGACCACCACCAACCCCTCCCTCCTCCTCACACCTTCCTGGACGTAGCTCCACCCGCCACAAGGCTAGCTGGCACTTCCTCCTCCTACAACTGGGGCGCGGCGCCAACACTGGCGCAACTCCATTATTCACCTCGTTGTCTCTGCCTCCAACCCTCCTCTCGGCACCCCTCTCTTCCTTCCCCTTTAAGTTTAGTCCCCACTTTGGTTCCCCCTGATCCCGTTCATTCGACCCCTCGACCCCTCGTCCCCAACGACGGATCAGATGACTACCTTGGCGTCGGCTGGACACAGCAGAGGACGTGCCGTCAAGTAAGACGAAGATCCGTGTCGGACGGACACCCGACGAAGCAAAACAACGACTAGGAGCCATAGTTCAAGTCGGCCTAAGGAAGATGGCTCCTCTCCACACTACACTCTCCAAGCACGCAACATACGGTGTTTATAGCCAGTTCAAGTCAGCCACTTAGCACGTGTAAGTTCTTGGCAAGACGTTAATGCACGTGCCACGTATATCATTCTACGACAACTTGGCCGAATTCTCTCTCTCTAATAAAGGAGACAGGGGGCTACTTCACAAGTCTTCAGCCTGACTCCCATTATGCAGCTGATATCACAGCGTTACATACACCCTTTACGTGACACACTTGGCAAAGGTTACACATCTGGTGTGTGGCATATACACACCACAGAGACAGCATCCACAGGAAATACCATACCAAAGGCAGCAGCAGCTGTAAGACCGCTCCTTGCTCCCTTGCTCCCATGCATCAAATGGCCTGCGCTAACTTTACGCTCAGTGGTCCTCTACAAGCTACGGTTGCACTAGACTCTAACTCCAACAGCCTGGGGGGAAAAAAAAATATCAAAATCGTACAAAAAGGAGTCGAGAATAAAGGTCGAGTATTCAAAAAATAACGCTTCGTACCGCGCTACGCAAACAAGTACCTTTCCACTCCAGTGACGTTAAAAAAAAAAAAAAAAAAAAGGACCCCGTCAGAACAACGATCAGTTCCGCCAGGATATATAGCTACGCACAAACATCGGCACCAGGATCCGGTAGAGGGGGTTCAAGAAGACAAACTCTCCACTACTGAACTCCCCACGCCTCAAGGAGTAGCGTTTAAATGACTCTAGCGTTCATTATCTCCTAATACCAGCTCCTGCTGCTCATAACTTTCCCTCCCACCCGTCCCATCCTGCTAACGTCTCCCTGCCACTTGTAGCTATCCATCCATCCACAACCGCTGGAATAAGTGAACTTATAAAATCTGCTGTTAGTGAGGTGAGTTGCAAGGATCTATGTCCGGTCTACTGCTGCATCGGCCGCCATACACGTCAGGCATACAAGTCCCCCTCCTCCTCCTCCTCCTCCTGCAAATCCTCACACCGAACGCGCGTTTTTAACTCTGGCATCGCCACAAAAATCCTTTCAGTTCTCTCGGCCTGTGTCTCCCCGAATGGAGTAACGGTATAAAACAAGAGGGGTGGAGAAGAGAGGCAGCGGAAAGAAACAAAAGAGTTATCAAAATAACACGACAAGCGGCGGTGAGTCCCACGCGCTGACACCCTGTCATCATAGGTAGGTGCTCTCCCTCTCTCTCTCTCTCTCTCTCATGCCCTCACCTTTCCTCGCCGCCCACCCCCTGGTTCACATCTCCCTCCCACCTCACTACATTTCACGGGAGCGTGGATCGGGAAAAAAAAAAAAAAAGTGGTGATTTGGTGGCTAATGGCGGGAGACTGGCGCGACACGAGCTGGTGTTCTGGCCGGGCGGCCAAGCGTATCGGCGCCCCGCCCGGCCCCGCCCCGCCCCGACCCCACCTACGCTCTTAATGCGTTTCATCCAGCGTTTGGGGGAATCCATGCAAAAGTCAAGAGGTCTAAGAACGCGAGTAATGAACGAGAAGGTAATATGGAGTAAAAGAGGCTCTGAAGTATGGTAGCCTGAACCTCGACCATTCAGGAAGGGCGGTCACGGGATAGAACAAATTGGATTCGATGAGGTATACGGGGGTGCGGTGCGCTCTCAGTGTGCTGAGCTGAGGAAAAAAAAAAGAGCAGGGAAGAGTCTTTGGGACTTGGCTGTAGATGGGGTGCTCTATTTTCGGTGGGTAATGCATGTGACAAAGAGAGGATGAAAAAGAATAATACTCATTTCCTTTCATACTTGTTCTCCGGTTCCCGTGCACAAATACGGACAGACAGGTACATAGACAGACACACAGATAGACAGACAGACAGATACATGCTTAAATGGAAGTACAAATAATCAACAAAGGGGATAATACACAACAGGTCACAGGTGTGGACTCGACTGTGTTTTCCCTGCGTGAACCGGAATCCACTCCCCCGCCTAAACAACTTCAGGGAGAACTGGTCACTGCAAAACAACATTGCCTTGAGACACAGGTGCTGTCCTCTCTCATTCTCTGCAGTTAAATACACGCACAAAAAAAAAAGGGAATAATATCATAACATTAATCTGGCTACTTTCCATTCGGACACATTTTACATATACTGACATTTTCACGTTCTGTATAAGGTTCTGAGGCCCGACCACGTCTCTTGCTTGTCTCGGGGCCCATATCACACTGACATCCCGCTCTCATTTTCTGATGGTAGCGACAACGACCCTCTACGACGCCAGAATTCAACACGACGCCTTCTTGCAGGAGCCAGAAGGGCGCCTCGGGTACAGAGTGGCCATGCATCTGTCATGCAGGTTAATCTAAAATGATCTAGTGTCTCATCTACCTAACGAACCTTAAACTGTGTATTCACAGTTTAACTTTTTTCAAGGATATACTTATCTCTCTCTCTCTATCTCTCTGCAAAAATGTTTTCCGTATCTAATGAGGATAATAATGGCTAATAACAGGAAAGTCTTACGATCCTAGACACTAAAAGACTTTCAGGCGACTCAAAGGCACCCGCACGACATCTTCCGAGTCTCGTGTTTTGTGTGCTGACGGCTAAGTATATCAAGACCTCCTTCTCCTCCTCTACCTTAGCTTTGACAAACGGGCTCGTACATCATTAAACACGGTTCATTTCACGTCTCGTTAACCCCAATGACAAATACAGGAAGCCAGGACCTCTGGAATACAGCTTCCATTAAAAAAAGAAAGAGCACTTTACAGTGAATTATCTCGATGGGCAAAATCATAAGTAATATCTCTGGATATAACGAACCACGCAATACGATCCAACGCTTATCTTAAAATGATCATCTTCAGTAAGTCAACCTAGCTACTTTAAAATGACCTTCAGCATGAAATGACACCGAAAAGAAAATCACATTACATAAACCAACCCAAATTTGAATCTAAGCATAAAAGAGAGCTTGTGTGAAAAACCAGGATGGCGCTACAGGAAAACCACATTACGTAATCAACTCAAATCAGAATGAAATAACAGATGACGCTGCGAGGGGAAACAGGAAGCGGGTTGAGGGGGGAATATAAACCAAAAATATTATCCCCCCTTCTCGCGCAAACAAATGACTGCTGCCGCTGCTGCTCCAGCACATCCATCATCCAAGAACCGCTGTTGGATCCCTCGTTACCAACGCAGGACGCATAAATCCTGTAAAAAAAGCATCCGTCTTTACCTCTGGCTGTCCCAGCGGCGTATGTTGTCTGGGTCGGCCGACCTCCCGACACCTGCGTCCCACCAAAAACACGGCACACAGGTTCGTATCCCCCCCGCCCCCGCGCCACACACACACACACACACACAAAATAAATGCAATCTCAACCACAGAAGTTCCCGGAGGTGATTTCTCCCGGGTAATGCGTTGTAAACAACACCCAAACAAAAACGTTGTGTCACGCAAGCCGGGAACACACACACACACACACACTGCGCGAGGCGACTCGAATGGCCTACATTTCCAGTGATGAAAGGAAATGCAGTCTATTCACCTCGCTTGTCAAATGCAAAGGTCATTCTAATTTTGAATCAGGCGCTAAAGCGATGCATTAAGGCCATCACAATGAAGAGAGAGTGCAGTAATTAGCGAGCACGGATTTCCCTATGAGGGAATCTAATCATCGAAATCGTATAACGAATACCTCCAATGATACCAGGACGGAGCGGATTGATAAATGGTGAAGAGGTAACGTTAATAAGGAATGAAAGTTATTCCATAACCCAACATGATTTACTACCGTAATTTGGGTCACTTCTCTTGTGGTATCTCTTGACAGTAAATTTTCTGACGATGAAGTTCATGTTAAAGACCGAATACAATTTAACTACGTAATGTATTGCGCTCCTTACGGAACATACCGTTTAACAGATAACGAAGTCAAAAGGACGATTTCCTTAGCTTGATTACATATGATAAAAAAATGAGGACAGGTACATAACAAAGCTGGCAGACCGTATGCACCTGATCCACAAACTGAAAAACACGATGTTCACTCCCTGGCATTTCCAACCACAAATCTATGGTAGGCTGTATTTATTTTTCCAGTGGCTCCTCTATTGCAACTAGGCAAGTGATAAGATAATGTCCAGTGTGTGTTCCACTACATATCATCTGCACTAGTGGAATAAAATAAAGAAATGAAAAATTGCACTGAAGGCGCAAGTCACCCTCCAGACGAAAAGAAACTTAAGCACCCCACACGCGCGATGATGTCCAGCGTAATGGAACAGGCGGCGAACTCCTGCGCTGACGAAAGTGGTATTGATGGGGGGGGCAACGCCACGGCGATAAGCCAGGGGGCTTGCTGTACAACGACACAGGAAATCGTGCCTGTGATTGACGCCCGGGCAAATTCGGGTGACCTCTTGCGGGAGACCTGGAAACAAGACTTTTCCCTGGAAGGCTGCTTATAGGCACGTTTGTACGAATCTAGCTTCGGGGAGCGACGGTACGACCCCTGAGCAAGACGGCGCGACGCTTCGACGGTACGACTTAGCACGATGTGACGACCCTCCCTCAAGCACGACCTCACGACGACCATCATGGAACGATGGCTTGGCCTCTGACCCGGCACTTGAGGGCTGTTCACAGGCAAAACATTACAGCGCACACTCTCGTGGGCAACAGAATAATTGCCCTAGTAATCAAAGAGGTGAAATCGCTTACAATCTCTCAATCGAAATGAAAGCAAGGTCGGTGACTCTGCTCCATGATGAATTAATTCCTCAGGGTTAAATAATAAATGAGAACAAAATATCAATATTTACGATACTTGGCACATCGAATTATGAGAGATAAAAGACGCATGCGGTTTTCTCTTTACATCTATTTTTTGATTTGTTTGTATCACGCGATTCCTCGCCTTAATGAGGGTTTCCGCCCATTCCGTTGTTGGCATCCCGTCGTATTCTCATATAAAAAAAATCCTCGAGTCATTTGTCTCGACTCGTGAAGATTGTCTCTAAGTGCCAGGGAAGCCAAAACCGACCTCCTGTAGCCATGGCGGGGGCAGCAAACCTTAGTAGTGCCCTTGAAGAAAACCATCTGTACGCGAAAGCGAAAAGGAAAATGGGGAAGGACATAGCACGTACTGCTGGCATGACAAAAGACCCTTTGTGAACTCTGCAATCCTTTTGCGCTACCGCTCACAGGATGAGCCCTGGGTGCACAATAAATCAGCCAGGGGGGTGTATCGGCAGAAATCAAAATGCTGTTTCACAGCTCGTAACAAACGGGCGTGGGTGCAGAGATACCTTCACTGTAGTACTTAAATCATCGTTGGCGCTGTCCCAACGCCTGCAGTACCAACCACGTAGCCCCCACATGACCGATATCTCTAGACCATCGGCAAACAACTGCATGGCATTTTCTACCACTGTCTGATGGTAAAACGAGAAACTGTATATCAAAACCTAAATACCCTACTTCGCTACTTCGTCCCAAGAGAAGTGGACGAACTGCAGCGAGTCACCCAGTTCGCTCATAACAAAGTTCGATGTGAAAATGAAGAGGCGCTTCTATGTCAAGGATGCGATTCATAACGTACTTATTCTGCACACAAGTCAAAGTCTCAGACGTTTCTGCTCTGCACACCGAGTCAAGCTGTCAGGAGGAACTTTTGCTACTTTACACAGCGAGTCAGATTGCCAGAAGGTACTCCGCTACTTTACGAAGTGAGTTAAGTTGTCAGGAGGAACTTGTTGTTTTACACACTGAGTCACGTTGCCATAAGGAACTTGCTGCTTTACAAAGTGAGTCGAGTTCTCAAAAGGTAGCCACATTACACAAAATACAACAAGCCTCTCCTTCACACTCGACCTACACAAGCAGAGCGACCTCATCTGATATCCTCTCGGAAAGCTTTTAGCCGTTCATCCACAAGTCTGTCCATCTATACCTTGGACCACCTATCAACAGGTCTTCACTGACTTCTTAACCGGCCACAAGCTATAAATCACCTGTTACATCTTACTGGTCTTCCATCCACATATTTTTCCTCAGTATTCCTTCACATTACGTACCCATAACATCTATCTACACTCCCATTATTCTCTTATCTTTACTTGAGTGTCGACGCCATTGAAATATCTCTCCCTCCGTCTTTGCAACCCATCCAGTGAAGCTCGCGTGTTTCTGCGGAAAAGGGTTGCAGAGGTCAGCGGGTGAGAGGTCACCCGGTGGCGTTGAGGTCAGAGGGGGACCGACACGTATCACGTAGAGGGAAAGGGGGCATGGCGGGGAGTGAGGAATGGCAGGGGGTAGAAGAGGTGGTGGTGAGGGATGACAGAGGGTGGAAATCAGCGTGAGGGACCGTGATGGAAAACGCATGTAAAGTGACAGACTGCTTAACCGTAAACCGCCGCTAATGCCCAGATCAAAGCAACTATCTTATTATTATTACTATTATTATTATTATTATTATTATTATTACTTCTATCATCATCATTATTTATATTATCATTATTACTATATAACGGCACGACCCCGGGGCTTCTGAAGCTTCAAAGGTTGCGCCGTTTCCAGTAGCAGGGAAATGAAGGACTTCCCCGAGAGTGAGATGTTCCTCAACGAGATGGTAATCCTTTTCGTCAACTGGCGGTGATAATACCTCGCCGAAGGTGACTTTTTCATTCCCGGTGGAACCACAGGCAGGCGGGGTCCGGTAACGCCGAGCAAGACTCCCAGTGCAGTTGGCTGGCATTACCGAAATACTCGGGCACCAGTGGCGCCAAAAATGTCGCACCTCCGTTCACAAGCGCGCACACAAACATAACCTGCCCACAAAATAATTATCAAAATGTCAATATCCTCTCTTAAGAATATATATTAGTTCGTAAATATACCTTAAATGTGACAAAGGCAAGTATAACAATAAGGATGTTCAGGATATAATACGATATACAACGATAAATACGCTCCCCTGAAAAGTCTGTTTTTCACAGATAGGACAACGAAGATTGGAATATGTCTCAAACGCAGAGCAAAGTAAACTCGCTTATATTATGGCCTGGTACGAAGTAACAAAAAAAAAAAAAAGTTATATCTCTAAAAAGCAGAATGGTTGGCAAAATACTAGGAATAAACAAGAAAGTCCTTAAACACTAGTCGTTATGAACATTCTCAATGCCCGTAAAGCTATTCACACAGCCAGTGAGACAACTTCAGTATCATATACGAGGGTCACGCACTAATCTCCTTGAAATTACTTTAATCCCTCGTACATATGATATTCTACTTACCAATGGCTTTACTGCAGGGACTGTAATAAAAAAAATTTATTATGAGGAACACTATACTATACACATATACACGGACTGACTGTCCTCAGACTATCCTGAGATATAAAGACCGAACGTAAATTCCTCTTGAACGTGACGATTCGACCCACGGGTATAATGCCACGACCTTTTACCTGGCCTCTTGCGGGTCTGGTCGAAACGCCAGACAACGGGTCTGGTCGAAACGCCAGACAATCAGTCTTGCACAATGATCGTACTGTCGCGCTCAGGGGTCGTACCGTCGTGCTACAGAAGTTAATAGAAAAAAAAAAAACTGTCAGTGTGTGTGGTGCGCAGGCGGACGCGGAGGTAGTCTGCTTGTTTCCCCTAGGGGCAGCCACGACCCAACTGTCATACCTGCAAAGAAAAGAAACACCTGTCAGTTCTTCTGAACCCACCTCCTTCAGTATTCAGAGTCTACACACACACACACACACACATTATATATATATATATATATATATATATATATATATATATATATATATATATAT
>JAYMFT010137510.1:0-12901 GCA_038088735.1 Panulirus argus
ATATATATATATATATATATATATATATATATATATATATATATATATATATATATATATAGTTCTTACTTTTTAAATCATGCTGGATATGAATCTAAAAGAAGAGGCAGGTACTATTTTTCGATAATTACAAGAAGAGACGTGATATATTTAGAGTCATTAATAGCGTATACATTCTTAAGAATTACGAAGTCATCATCAGCCTCTCCACAAAACAGAGTGAGAATATTTCAGGCGTGGAGGAAAACCAGTACCATCCACAGAAATCTAGATCACTGATAACTGACATTGTGTGTCGCATACTTACCAAAGCAGTTGGCCAATAATCTTATTATGTTACGCTCCGTGTTCAGTGGAGGGCTCGGGCCAGATAACATTACAGTCATTAGAGTAGGGAAGTGATTTACAGGAGTCATAATTACACAGATTGATAACAGATCAATAAAAAAGAAGAGAAAAAAAAAACAGCGAAGGAAGTGAGTGAGCGAGAGAGAGGAGAGACACCAGCGTCTTTTCTCTTGCAGACGATTGTGGCGTGGGGTCCGAGACACCAAAGTGGTGGTGTAATGGAGTTATAATCTCCTAATTATCAACATTACGATGATTCAGATTGAATTATTTTCCGTAAATGGTTAAACTGGTCAGAGGTTCTTGGAGTAGGCTAGCAAGGAGGACCAACACACGACGGACATATGCCATGTTGCGGTTAGCGTTACTGACCGTCACGGATAAGCGGGCCCGCCTGGGATCAGGCCCTCATGGGTTCCAATCCCGGTCGCCGGCAGCCGGTCCACCCAGTTGTTCATCCTCCCCTTAGGGAGTTGGTCGATAGAATGGGTGCCTTGGCTTAGGCTGGTGTGTGTGTGTGTGTCGTAAATACATGTTACGTATATACAAGGTTAAGAGACGGGGCAACACGAGTGTAGAACTCTCTCCCCGTAAACACGCGGTAATCACAGAGAGCGTCTGTCAGTTCATCATCCTCTTCTGGAAGCCAGTAAACCTTCCCCCCCACCCCCTCCCTACTGGAAGCCAGTGCTTCCCTGGAAGCCAAAGGTGGCCCGACTGGCCAAGATTTATGTCCACTGGCCCCTCGTCCTGTACCCATGCCTGACTCTGGGTAACCTTGTAATTACAGGGAATGAATCTGTTGGATGGATTTGCATACAAGAAATCCAGAAGAACGCTCGTCCCACGCCTGATGCATTGAGGAACGCAGGGTTCGCCTACAGGGCGAGCATCCACTGCCGAATAATGAAATGACTTTTGCAGACCTTATGATTCTTCTTCGGCAATTACTATATGTTTTATTGTCAGGGGAATTGCCTCCCGGAGAAGGATTTATGCGGTGGAAGTAAGGACAGACTTTTACATGATATTTTTCGTTTTTGTCACGTCTTTGTGAAGTGGAACGCACAACATTTTTGATATTGGTAAAGACTGGCCCTTACTATTATTACTATCATTTTTATCATTATCATTAGTAGGATTAGTAGTAGTAGTAGTGGCACTATCATCACCTTCTTGATTTAGCGCATGTAATTAGTTAACTTTGGGAAACCAGCTTTCGAGACAAGGCTGCACACTATTCAGAGAACCAGCACTTAATAAACGCTTAACAGCTTTTCGACGAAATCGCTTATTTCTGACAAATATATCTTTTTTTTTTGGTATGATTACCAACTAGAATGAGAGCAAAGCGGGTGATGTCATCTCTTTAGATTTTCAGGGAAAATTAGACAAAGTCCCGCATCAAATGTTACGAACAAGTTAAGTCACTGAGTAGAGAGAGGTTTCGATTTTGGTGGATAGGAAATTTGATCGACTGGCCGTAAAAAACAGAGCAGTGATTAATGGTTAGGCCTCTGAATGGTCAGACGTAACAAGTGGCGTGCCGCAAGGATCACCCTTAGGACCAGTTCTCTTTCTCATATATATTAATGACGCAGATAAAAGGCTGTGTTGTAAGATATCAAAAATTGCAAACGGTACTAAACTGGGAATATACAGAATACAGTATACAATAGAGATTGAACGTCTGCAGCCCCGAGCTGACAGGCAATCTGATGGACTGGGCTCACAAGTGGCAAATGAATTTTAAAATCGATAGGTGCAAATTTTCACACGTTGGTAGTAAAAAAAAAAAGAAAAAGTAAATCAGAAATCGAGCTACTTTATGAATTCTGTCGAACCACAAAAGGCAAATGAGGAAAAAGACTTGGGATGTAATAATCTCTGGTGAATTAGAGCCAAGCAGTGCGCAGGAGCAGCATTAAAGGGACCGAACAAAATTCTTGGATTCGTATGAAGTGCTTTCGAGTTTCAGACTGAGAAAATGATTCTCACTCTTTACAGTTCACCTGTGTGTCCCCAGCTTGGATATTGTGTTTTGTTCACCCTAATTGAATAAAGACACAGACAGCCTGGAGGAAGAGTTGAGAGCGTCGAGTCACCATGATGATTCCCGGACTGAGAAACAAATCCTGTGAGAGCAAACCAGACGACATAGTAAAGTGATTTGGATTAGAAAAGAGAAGGTTAAGAGGTAATTTGACATGTAATTCAGGTATCCAAATTTATCAAAACCTTCGATCACATCGATCTGAGAAGCTACCTGAGACCAGATGTGTCTGATATAAGCTTGTGGACAAGCGTCTTTTGCTTCAGGCGAAGTACTTTTCCTTCAGCAGGATCGTTAACATATGGGATGATTCGTCAGTTAGAACGGTTGAAAGCAGCACCATTCATTCGTTTGGGAAGAGGCTTGATAAACATCTTTATCTTCATGTCCACTACTGGCATCAGTTGCCTCTCCTTATTTACATATCATATCTCCTCTTAACACAATAGTCTCTGTGAGTTTCTGACATCTTCCAATATCATCACGAGCAGCCTCGAAATAACTCAGTGGGTCCGTTGGCTTTTCAGTAACTTTGTATCCCCATGCGTCACATTGGGCAGGAGCTCTAACCGCTCAACTGCCGGAGATCCGCAAACTCCATAGATACATTCCCACGTACCATTCTTCTTCGTCGCCGCTCCAGGAGTCGTTGTGAATGTCTTTTGTCTCACCTACTCAGCTCCTAGTTGTGACCCCCAATGGGTCGCCGTCATAGCTCCATGAGTCACCAGACGCCTGTCGTAAGAGGTTATCTCGCACGCTTGTTAGAGTCGCTTGGCGGTGGCAGGCGGGCGGGTATTGGTGTGGCTGTCGGGGTTCCAGTCGTTATTTCGAAATCTTCGACCACGATTAACGGATCGCTCCAGCAGCAGCAGCAGCCAGCAGCTCCCCTCTCCCCCTCTCCCTCCCTTCCTTCCCGGTCATGTTGCCTTTAAGAAACAATACTGGAAGTGTCTTTTTTGTTACGCTTATCCAGTCTCCCTTTGAGCACGGACCGAACCAGAGCGCCGGCGTGAAGTAAACTTGATTTTACAGTAATGGCGAACCCCCAGCTCGGCGGGCCCCCTTCCTCCTCAGCGCTCTCATAGCCTTCCATCTCTCTCTCTCTTTCTCTCTCTCTCTCTCCATCTACACTGTACCGTGACGTGGGTGGGTGCGGCCTGGGCTTGTCGGGCTCCGCTCAACCCCGCGAGAGGAATAGGGTACGCAGGAGAGGTGGTACACCCGCCCGCCCCATAGAGACGTGTAGCACGAAGTTCAGCCATGCGATTTACAGGAGGGAGTGAGTCTGTATCTTCAGCGTCGGACGCTTCTCGTACGAACGATTACCATAAACTCTTCTTATTGTCTGGAAAGCCTTATCAAGACCACCTTGGCCAGATTCTTGGCTGCCTGTGAACGTCACATTAAGTCTTCTTATGTCTAAATTGTTTTTCTAACTTCCAAGCTCAGCGTGAGGATTACATTTTCTATCTGGGAGAAAGGGAACATGAGAGGAGGGAGCGGGCTCAGCCAGCCAGCCAGCCGAAGTACTTGCTAATTTATTATCGTTAACCCGCGAAAACCCAAAGCTTATAACTGGTCCAAGACTCAGCGGGCTTGTCCCTCTCATAGCTGACCCTCTGTGAAAACTGACTTGCCACAACATCGAACAGACAGCTTAAACACAGAAAAAGAAAAAAGAAAAACACCGGCCTCAGGACAGAGCCAGATAAACCAGAGACAAATTGGTAGGTCGCCGCAAAAAAATAAAGGCCTTTTCTCCTTTCTCAACATCTACGACACAGGAGACTTTCCCATAAGGTTTAAGGACACCTAAACCAGGAGTGTCAGACTCTGAACCAGGGGGGGTAACCGACCCACATCCCTCTCAGAAGTGCCGGGGAAAATAAGATTCGAAGGATTTACTTTAGATTAAGATGGCCCCGAGAAGACAATAGCCTCTGTAACTAGAGTTAATATGGCTTCCTGAGGAGTGGAAGTACCACCTGCGCATTCGCGATTGCCGAAGAAAAAGTTGCACTCACCAGAGGCTGAGGAATAAACTGCATTCGTACAAAGAGACGTCAAGCAAAGCCTTCGACAAAGTGTGGAAGAACGGCCGCCAGTATAAATTTATACAGTTAGGTATCCCACAAAAGTTCCTGAGAGAGAGAGAGACACTACTGCGCAATATCCTGAGCCGACGATACCGCCACAAAGCACCACCAACTCTCCCCAACATCACCAACAAAAATTCCCTTTACCAATCGAGGTTCCCCAAGGCAGCGTCCTGTCACCGACGCTGTTCGTAACCTACGCAGTGGACATCATTACCCCTCCAGTAGGGAACAAGAGTACGGATATCTTATACCAAGTCGACGTCGCTCAGATCCTCGTCTTCCGCCACACACACACACACCACGAACTCAACCACCTCCTACAGACAGCGGCATCCAGACTCAACACCTTCGACATAAACAAATTCGTCATCGTAGCCATAGGGAGAATTAAATACTGTGACACAGCCATGGAGGACAGCAGGATAATGCACCAGTAGAACTGACAGATCCTAGCCCACACAGTAACATTACGACGTTTGACAGTAGAACATATTGACCAAAAGGGGCAGTAGCCCTGTCTTGTCTTACACCTGCCGAGGAGACAAGAACTCTACACCTGGTAAAGGCTTTATGATCCTCCTCATGTTGACCTACAGCCCACAGTACCCACACAACTCGCCTCCATTATCCTCCCCACAATGATCAACTCCCCTCTCCCCACACGCCTCGCCTCCACACCACGCATGCTGAAGCTACGGAGGGGGACAATATAAGGCTGTACCATTCGTCACAAGGGACAAAGACCCCTAAGTCGAAAATACCGAAGGAATTCTTCAGCGACGGAAGACAGAACCAATTGGCAAATGCTTGAGGGAAGCAGAACAGAAGATATGTCACAACGGAGACACAGACTACAGACGGATCCAAGACCTGGAGAGCAAAAAGCTACTATGGAAAGCACTTGGTTCCCACGAGTCTCAGAGACCTGAGAGATGATAGATAGATAGATAAATAGAGAAAGAAAGAGAGAGAGAGAGAGAGAGAGAGAGACAGACAGACAGACAGAGACAGACAGACAGAGGCTCCAAATCATCCATCAATATACACAGTGAACTGGCTTAGCTTACCTCCTCCCTAAAGTAACAAACAACATCACCACACCCCCAGACAACCCCAGTCTGCCGGGGGTATATTTAAATAAGGCACCACAACACGTCTCCAGCCACCCCTCCACACACACACCACAGTAAAACCTGCACCATTACATCTGTACACTGTAACTATCTTCTGGTTCTTAACTGTACCTTCCCCTGCTCAACCGCTTCCTTTCCTCTTCTCTGTAACCACCGAATTAAGAGAATGATCAGATGATTTTTCCGTATTTGCTACAGGGAACCCTCAATACCCAGAACCACACCTGAGAGTGTTGCGTCTGTCGTAACTGTTGTTGCAACACTTGTATTGGTACAGAGGGCGTTGCAAGACCATCGTTACAGTATTATTACTTTATTGGCAGCTGTAGTTGTTGGAATATGACTGTTGGAATAGTTGCAGCCGTTGGAATACAATGATACGAATACGTTACTGTGGTTAAAGGTGTCAGGACAATCGTGGGGGGAAGAGGAGGTTAAGTGCGTGCTCTGGTGTGGGCGGAGTGGCATAGTTTAGTCCTGTGAACACAGCAGAGTGATTACCATACACATACTCACATCAACCTAAGCCGTTTACCCATTTATCGACCAACCCCGAAGGAAGGATGAATACCTGAGCTGGCTGTGGGCCGACTGCTGCACCCAGAACTCGAACCTGATGCCCCCTGCGCGTGAATCATGGTCGTCGACTTTAAGCACTATACCACCACGGAGGCCCGTCAGTTGTGTATAGTTGTACACTGTATACAGTAACGCGGGTACGCTGGTGTGGGTAATGTAGCAGTGTGGGTGCGGCTGTGGGGTCTCGCTGGTGTGGAGACGGGAACGCGAGATGGACAGTAAGAGAAAGGAAGAGCGATCAGTGTGTGTTTGTGTGGGATGGTTATAGTTCAGGTCATGGATTGTGGGAAAGGCATTGGTTGCATTGCTCTGGATGCCTTAGTGTGGCTCCTTCAGGTTGGATGATGTCCTGTAGGACATAGAAGTCAATGTATATTTTTTTTTATGTTGGTTCAGACGACACGGGCAACGGTAGCCAAAACCAAGTACCCATTCGATCGACCAGTTTCCTAAGGGAGGATGAACAGCTGGGTTTGACTGTGGACTGGCTGCCGCGATCAGGGTTCGAACCCAAGCGGACTCGCTTGTGTTCTCCTCGCAGGTATACATCACTGTAGACTAAATTTCTTGCTTAGGCTGATGAAGTCAAAATCTGAGTCCGCGAGGCTGATGTGTGCGTGTGGGTGTGGCGCTCCCATCGACTCACGAAGTCAGAAAGTTGTTAGATCTTGTTTTCTTTTTGTTATGACGACAAACGAAGGTCCACACTAACCACGGCCTGGTTCCCGGACGCTAACCAACGTGACTGTAAACAGACGTTGTTTGTGTCTGTGTCTGGTATATTAGCCTTCAGGTGTACGCGGTCCACTTCTTATCCTGTGTCGGAACCTGCGCCCTTCATACAGACCACCTCTCCTCCTCCTCCTCCTCCTCCTCCTCCTGCACCTGCTCCTCCTCCTCCAACTCCGACGTCGTCCGCCGGAGCTCTGGGTCCGACGCTTCCTTCTCCTCCACCACCACCACTATTGGGCGTCCGTGCAAGAAGCGGTAACCTCCTAATCACTGGCAAATTAATAACCACGCCGAAAACTCAAATGAAACATCAGCAAAGGTTAATAATGGCACAGGGAGAGATAAGTCCAGAGGTAGAGAGAGAGAGAGAGAGAGAGAGAGAGAGAGAGAGAGATCTGAGGGAGATTAGGCGCCAAACGAATCAACTTGTGAGGGAGATGTTGACTGGCTCGTGACCACATACCTCGCCAGATACCCCAGCAGCACAGCAGCAGCAGCAAGACTGGACCACTTGCCTGGAGCAGACCCCCTCAAAAAAAAATTTTTCGCTACTTCTAAACTCTGGCCTAGTATGGGACCCCCACAGCGCTCACGGACTGAAACCCAAATCATTCTTCCCATACAACCACAGAGGTGTAAGTCCTCTGGAGTTGCCACGGAGAATATAACAACAGCAAAATGTGAACGGGTCTTCCCGAACGCGGTATTGCGTGACCGCCCCATCGAGAAAGGCACGGTGCTTTACGCAGACCATGGAGCAGGGGGGTGGGAAAAAACGTGGACTATCTTGACTGAACAGGTTTAAAAGAGATAAATATCTTCGAAAATCAGATGCCTTGCACCCCACCCACCACCCGGTCTCCTCGGTAAGCGACGTTAGACTCTCTTAACGTCAGGAAAGAGAGGAATATTTTGAAACACATTTTGGAAGATCTTTCACCCAGGGTGTGGTGGTTATGGTTTTCCGTTAACGCTTTGGAAGGGAAGGTGTGCAATCAGCCTCACGCGGCCCTTGTGTTATGAGGGAACTGGAGTCATACCTGGTGAGGGTCAAGAAAGACGGTCGTTGGGAGTCTGTTAGCTGGGATTCTGTTCTCTGGGTCTCTGTCAGGGAGACATAATTGTAAGCGTCGACAGGCAAAGATACGGTGTGAGAACAAAGATCTAGATCAACAGGCTTTGAAAGTGGTTCTTCTAGATTCCTAGAGTGAATTACTCGCACGTTATTAGACGGGTCGAGTTAGAGAGGGAAAAAAAAAAACATGGTGGAGCCAAGTCATCGACATATGTACTTGACAGGCACTGAAAGAACGAGGAAATGGCACGCAAATCGCTCAGCAAGTTCCTCGTGCCAACAATGCATGTTTTACAAACCGGGACAGACGCAGGACAGCTAAAAACAATGGACTACTTAAGGTATTCAGCCTTGCACTCGTGTCCTGGAAAAATCGAGTTTGCCTGGAACAGGAAGGGTTGGGGAGCGTTATTCTAACTGTTTATCAAGGTGAACCGAGAGCCTGGAAGGTGTAGATGGTGGTGTGGGGCCGGAAACGATAGGCTTTTGCGCCAAGGTAGTTCTGGAACTGGATGTATTGCGTGAGGACTGTGTCAGGGTAGCGTAGCCCTGGAAGCATTGTATGAGGACTGTAACAGGGTAGTGTAGCCCTGGAAGCATTGTATGAGGACTGTGTCAGGGTAGTGTAGCCCTGGAAGCATTCTATGATGAATCCCTACTAACAGCAGATAGCATAACGACGGACAAATGCGTTCCAGGCAGTCTGTGAAAAAACAGCTGCCGCGCCAAAGAACGACAGTGGCCCTATTGTGCGATGTGACGGCAAGAGATCGTCTGGTATGCGGGTATAAATCACTACCCACGGTATTTTAATGCCAGTAGCCTTTGCTACTTCTTAGGGGAAGTTCCCTGAGAGAGAAAGAGACAGACAGACGGACGAGGGAGACATTGATGGGGGGGGGGGTAGGTTAGTGAGGACTCTCGTGAGAGACTATGGCCGCAAAGTATCTCAAAAGGTAAGGATGTTAATCCTGGAAGTATTTAGAGACAGCGGGATCTACGATCCTTCTCGGGGAAACTAGAGGGGTAACAGGAGCCGTTCTGGAAAAAGATGACACGGTGCCTGAGTATCATCTGGATGCCGAGGCCTCGTCGGGAGATGACAGGGCCACAAAGGCCTGGAAGATAGGGACGAGATCTTCACCTCGGGAGACGGATGGTGTTCGAGACCTCGGGGTGGGGCCGACGGGTTTGGAGACCTTCCTGTAGGCGGGGGCCACGGGAGACAATGGTAGTAGGTGCGAGACCTTGAGAGACAGTGGTGGGTGGGAAGGGCCCCCCCGGGGAAACACCGGCGGCCCTGTCAGGAAAGACAGAGATAGGAGTGGTGCGGTCTGTCGGCAGACCGGGGGTGATCAAGACCACGAACGATCATGGCGGCCTCAGCTATTTGTCTCCACGGGTCTGAGGAGAGACGACATTACAGGGATCGACCCTTTTGGAGGCAAATGACACATGGAGGGGAACTAGAAATCCCAAGAAGGCCTCGTGAGCCCGGAGGTGGTTTACTGTTTTCTGCCCAGGGAACTCCCGGAAGGCTAAGGAAAAGATGGACTGAAGTTTTTCCAAGGAGGTTCTGGACAGACGGACCTCAGACCTGGCTGGATTCGGATGAGGCCAAGAGAATCGTGGAGTATTTTGGAAGAGACGGGGATCTGGAACGCCTTCCGGGAGACAAGGGGACGCTATTCAAGGAATCGTGGAGGATTTTGGAAGAGACGGGGTCTGGAACGCCTTCCGGGAGACAGAAGGGGTGCCATATACAAGGAGAAGAAGCGCTGCAAGTATCTCGGGGAAAAGTGGAGGTCGAGAAGTCTTCCGGAACACGACAGTTTTCGGTAGACAGGTTCGACAGGTCGATGTGGTGGGTCTTGGGGCGCTTTGGGGAACAGGGAGACAGAAAGCAGGAAGGTCTGCAACGTCTTTAAGAACATGTTGAGGCAGTGAGAACCTCTCGGGGGATGGAGGAGAGGGAGTAAGTGGGAAAGGAAGGATACATGAGAGCCGGCAGTCAGTGACGAGGTTATCCGCTGTAGGACAGAGAGTAGCATCCTGAGGTCCCAATTTCACATGCGGTTGCGACAGGATAGTAAATCAGAACGCATCTCCCTGTTCGTTTCTCTCTCTCTCTCTCTCTCTCTCGTGACACAACAGACTGCAGGAAAATAAGACAAGAAAGACCACGTAGTAAGGAAAGTGTATACTACCACGGACATTCTACAGGAAAGTGTGAACGCCAAAATTTCCCTATTATGGCTGAGACGAGTCGAAATAAAGATTGGTTTAAGTTGTAAAGTGAATTTTAAGTGCTTTTTTTCTCCTTCTTAGAAAAGACGTATTTACTGGTATAATACACATCAATGAAGTGTATGTCTTGCCTGTACTGAAGATGCTTGATAGTCATGGCAATGACAACGACATCTGGTTGCAGTTCATTCTAGCGTTCTACACCTCTATAGCTGAAGGAAATCTTTAGCCAGTGTTGTTATCATCTTTTGATTTTATACCCATATTTTAGAGTCGTTGAGGCTCCATCTGATTTGCAAGTTGCTGGAGGAAGCTGTAGATCTTCCTGAAGATGGGTTGAGGTCATGATGGGGAGAGGGAGAGAAATGAGGTGGATTGAGAGTTGTCATGAGTCGCATGATTTGCCTTAGGACCAAGAAAAGAAGTTGTGGTTCCTGCCGAGTTGAGCATGACGAGGTCTCTGTTACCCTTCGTGTCTGGTGGGACGCTGCTGTATTTACAGTGTTCATGAGCAGCTGAGTTGATCGTCTGGTGAAGGAAAGACTGCGTCTTCTTTCGATAAAAGCTGGGGGGCCCTTTCCAGTGATACGCCAGGGAAAGGATAGTCACAAAATCGAGGAGTCAAAACTTCCTTCGGTCATGATTCAGAGCTTGAATGGTGCTGGATCGCCTGGGTAATAACCATCAGAGTTAAGGTGGTCGTTGAAGGACGCGTTGCAGAAGCAGTGGCCCGTGGAAAGTGAAGCGGCAGGCAGCGTGGCGGAAAAATGGCATGGTTGAGAGGCAGGGACGGCCGCTCGTCATGCGTACTGACGCTGCGCGTGAGACAGTCAGGGATCCTCTCATGGGACAAATCAGGTATGGCTGTTCAAGATGGATGATGAGGCCCTGAGTGATGGCAGGGTCTTTGCCAGTGGACCCTATGGGCATCAAAGACCCCCCCTCCCCTTCGAGTAGGTCCCATACAACATACGGGCCAGTAGATAGAATGCGTTCATTTATGACAGCGAATCAGAAACGCTGAGATAATCGAGATTAAGAAAGAGGCAGAAGAGGGCATTTGAGTGAAGGTTGGCGCCAAGGATGCCATACATCAGACCAGGTCACATTCTGGTGATCCTGAACAAAAGGCGTGGCACAAGCATCCTTCAGGAACGTGTAGAACAAAGATTAATACGTTCACTAGGACGCGATAGCTATGGTGCCAGCGTCTTCACTCTAGTGCCAGCATCTTCACTATAGCGCCAGCATCTTCACTATAGTGCCAGAATCTTCACTATAGTGCCAGTATCTTCGCTATATTGCCAGCATCTTCACTATAGAGCCAGTGTCTTGATTATTGCGACAGCGTCTTCACTATAAAACCAGTATCTCTACTACAGTGCCAGCGTCTTTACTACAGTTTAAGCGTCTTTAGCATTCCAGAAACCTTAATATCTGACGCGTCCGAATGTGAGAGCGTCTGCCGTCGGCCGGTAACGCCAGTGAACTGCAGTAAACTTCTTAGATATCTGAGTCGAATAAAATCCAGGATTCTTATTTCTTTTTTTTTTCCAGTAGAATTGAAGTGTTTGTGAAGAGCTAAATGCCTCTCCATAATTAGGTGCTCACGGGAGTGATCTAGAGAGACAAGTCTAGTAGTCACTAAGGGGCCACGCAGGACACACGCACATGGACTGTGAATAATTACCGAACACGAGCCTTGAGGAAATGGGTTTCGAGTTAATGTCGAGTGACTCCAACCCCAAAAATCCACAGAGGAGTGATCTGGTCTTGATAACATGTTTCTCCCGAGATTTCGAAATATTAGAATGGGGTTGAAGATACGAGTGATGTTCTCAGATGTGCGCACAAGACCCTCGGAATTACTGGACTGTTAAATCATGAGTTTAAGGATTTATCATGGAAGATTATAGATTAGGGTAATAAAGACAGATGATTTGTTTGGCTTATGACATTCAAAATTCGGTTTTCCAAGAACGAGATACCCCCAGCTCAGTACAGGGAATGATACATGTATCATTCATCCCTATTATACAAACATGTTGGGCATAGCCATGATGTCCCCCACTTTATCGTAGAAACCCCCACATAATCAACATCGCAAAGCCTGCTTCCCGAAAGCTGTGAGTGTTGTAGAGGTGTAGTAATTGTCTTTCTTCTGAGCAGCTCTCTCGTATCTACATAGGTCTCATTTTCCACACTGTGGAGTACTGCTTGCGTATCTAGGGCGCCTCCTCCCGCACCTCCCTCTCAGTAGCGGTACAATAAAAGAAGTCTGTCCAATTCAGTTACTCTCCTGTTTTCACCTCTCATCAACCATCGCTGTCTGTCACCTTAGTGTTGTCACCTTCACTCTGTTCGTCAGGTATTATTTCGGCAATGCTCCTGTGAGCTTTCTTCGCGTATCCCAGTCGTTTCTAAGTCCTGGTTCTAAGGCATGCGGTCTGGCTGCTGCTTCCCATAGTTTCTATGTGAACCCCAGCCACACGAGGATTGACCGTTATGATACTTACCTCCTTTATACGAACAGCAAAGCTGTGGAATTCTATCCCTCCTTCTTACATCTTTTATACTTCACATAAGCTCTCCACTTTTCATAGGCAGGTCTACAGACAACTAAGGAGTTCAA
>JAYMFT010137521.1:0-12901 GCA_038088735.1 Panulirus argus
TATATATATATATATATATATATATATATATATATATATATATATATATATATATATATATATACACACACACACCCCAGCCTAAGCCAGTTACCCAATCTTTCGACGAGTAGGATGAACGCCTGGGTTTTCTGTGGGCCGACTGCCGTCCCCAGGGTTCGAACCCACGAGGGCCCCTGCGTGAATCATGGTTAGCGAGGAGGCTTACCTCTATACCATGGAAGCTCTTGTCCGTGTGACTATGTTACGCTATGTCAAGTGAAGCCATGTAACACAGAACCTGGGATATCACAGCGTTACGCTGTGTCAAGTGAAGCCATGTAACACGGAACCTGGGATATCACAGCGTTACGCAGTGTCAAGTGAAGCCATGTAACACAGAACCTGGGATATTTAAATCAGCGTTACACGCTCGCAGTGCGTGGTTAAGCCGTTCTAAGCTTCAGCGAGCACAGCTTAGCTTGTCACGCGGGCAGGGTTTTGTCAGAAGAGAGTGTAGGAAAGGCGTGGCGCCTGGCGTGGCGTGGCGATGTGGTGTTACACAGCCCCCTGTGTATATAGACACCACAGGGCTGGTGTTCCTCCTGCTGGAGGGGAGGGGGCGTGGCGTGAGCGTTCTTCTGCAGCGCTGGAGGTGAGGACCAGCAGCCAGTAGCAGTTGTTGAAGAAGCCCTCAGGGTCGTAACAACGACACACACACACACACACACACACACACACATACACACAGGGGGAACACAGCTTCACACATTTTTCTCGTCCCTCTGTGGTGGTGGTCCTCTCTCTTCCATCTCTATATATCTCCTGTGAGCAATGTCGGCGACTCCTGGATGGACCGTGGATTATTCTCTCCCAAGAGCTTTCCAGATGCGCACGCAGTTACCGCCCAGCTGTGCGGCACAGCGCAGCGCAGTGTTGACCAGACTCCCTGGGCAATGATGAAGGCCTGCTCTGCTACGGAGGGTGTCTGCTGCGCCTGGTGCTCGGGGTTTTACTATAGTATTGCTTCCCCACCGGACGAGTCCACTATAGTAGTACTTCCCCACCGGACGAGTCCACTATAGTAGTACTTCCCCACCGGACGAGTCCACTATAGTAGTACTTCCCCACCGAAGGAGTCCACTATAATCGTACCTCCCCACCGGACGAGTCCATTATAGAACCAGAGATAAAACTTGGGAAGAAATAATAATAATTTCAAAAGAGGTATATATGTAAACCTCCTCACAAATCCTGTGCCGAACTTTCCGAAGCAAACTCTTTTTGCGCTGAGGTTTTAGCGAGTTCTTTCCCCCTCGCCCTCCTCCTCTTGGAGGTGTTGACATGTGACATTCAGCCTCTGTGAATATTTGAGACGACCAGCTCTGGTCGACCCCCTCGCCCACCCCCCTGGCACTCTCTCTCTCTCTCTCTCTCTCTCTCTCTCTCTCTATCTCTATCTCTCTCTATCTCTCTTTCTATACCCTGATCACCTCACGCGCCGCTGCGCCCTAAGTTACCTCACACTCGCTTAAGGAACCTATTGACGAAGCTTTAGTCGTTGTATACAGATTTCCTGGGCTTAATACAACTGCGCAGAATTCCCGGAAGTGGCCGCCAACTGAAGCTTCTTAGTAACTAGCTGTATTGAAGCGACGCTGGTGGTGGTAGCAACACACACACACACACACACACACGTTTGGAGCAACACACCACCACCACCATAAAGGGGATCCTCACCACCACCACCACCACCACCACCACCACCAGGGGATCATCACTACTCCCAGGGGATCCTCACCACCACTACTCCCAGGGGATCATCACTACTCCCAGAGGATCATCACAACTCCCAGGAGATCCTCACCACCACCACCACCACCACCACGACCACCAGGCTGTGGGCCCCCTGGCGTTCCTCTCACCACCACCCACCGACCAACCTGTTTCAGAATTGGTTCCACCACGAATTTTGCAGAACGCTGAGTCGGCGACTTTGGAAGTCCAAAGAATTTGTCGGACTCCGAATTCATCCCTTCCCATCTGCGTCAGATTCTGGGCGAATGCGAAATATAATTTAGCTTTCTGGCTGGTCGTTGAGACGGATATGTCCTCGATCTGGGCTAGTCGGTCATCCGTGCAGGGTGGGTGACTGTGCTACCCGGTTCTAACCGGGAGATTTCATCCAATTATATCTTGACTGGGAAGAGTCATCCAGTCTGTCGTTACTGACTGGGTGTTTGGGCCAGTCGTAACCGAAGGACTGTGGGGTTAGTTCCAGTATTATTGTACATAGCCTTGCCCGCTTCTTGGGTCAGAAACTTATGACTGTCTTGCCCGCTTCTTGGGGTCAGAAACTTAACGACTGTCTTGCCCGCTACCTGGGTCACAAATTGAAACAGGTTACACGATGTTACTTCCCGTTTCATCTGGTGCACGTTTCAGTTGGTATCTAATTCCTTGAAATCTTGCGAGCTTCTTTGGGCCGTTTCTCTCTTTGTTACTCGTTTCGCTGGTTCTCCTTTATGTGTATCACTGTTTCACTGAGTCCTGACTTTGGCTGGTGGTGTCACAGTTGCAGTGATCAATTCACCATCATTTTTCTTTTTCTGTTTCACTGTAGTACGTGCACCACAATCACTAGCGCCGCGACTTGTGCATTTTACTGATTTGCCCGGCAGTTTATCCTCAAAAGGAAGTACATTTGATATTCCCGTGAGCCGTTGTAAATTTCAGGTTTTTTCCTCAGTTATTCAGTAGTAGTTATTTTCTTTTGGGAGGTGGACGACGCGTGAGAGAAAAAGTTCAGTCGGTTGTCGTGTTCAGTTTGTAAATGCTTTGGGCTCTCAAGTTTGTCGTTTTGAAGAGTTCAAAAACAGTTTCATATTACGCTTGTCTACGGCACACTTACAAGTTTTACTTTAGTGTTAGTTTGTATTCGTACGCTCCCAAGTTTGGGTGGAAATTTGGGTTTTTGTCATAGATTTTATATCGTGTTTTAAAATTTTAGTCGTTGTGTCTTGATGAATTCTTTTACGAACCTCGGAGTCGATGGATTCTTTTACGAATCTGGGAAATCTTTGGATCTATGTAGGCGTGTATTTTTCTTTTAAGCTCTAAAGAAGCTTTTGCTGATGACACCAAGAGCTTTGTAGAAGGTTTAGAGACTATAGCTTCGAGACTATGGCTCAGGCTATTGTATAGGAAATCGTTGCCATAACTGCTATTGTCCACCATCCACCCCAAAGTTCATTTTAGGTCAAGTCTCTCAACCTTTGCTTAAGTAACTTTGTCGTTTACAGACATACAGAGTCTCGGAAGTCCCCTTCATATTTTTTTTTTTCAGCTTTCGACAACTATTTATGCAAATTCCCAAAATGTTTGACGTGTGAGAATTCTTCACAAGTTCCCAGCTGCTTGTAAAGAAAAAAAAGAAAGTCCTTATGTTTTCCAAAAAGCTATGAGAGGTTTTTCACCCCACTACAAGATGTCGAAGTTTCAGTTACAAGTCTTTGAAGTTCTCTGTTGCAAGTCACGAGAATTTCAGTATTGGTTTTCTAGGAGTCTGAGTTTCACTGACAGTTTAAGGTTTCCCAGTTCAGTTTCTGATTTACTGATCGGGTTTAGGGTTCACTTAATTGGGTTTGGGGCTCAGTAACTGGGTTTGGGGTTCACTAATTGAACTTGAGGTTCACTAATTGGGTTCGGGGCTCAGTAACTGGGTTTTGGGCTCAGTAACTGGGTTTGGGGTTCACTAATTGAACTTGAGGTTCACTAATTGGGTTTTGGGTTCGCTAATTTGGCTTTGGGGGTTCGCTATTTGATCTTGAGATTCACTAATTGGGTTTTTAGGTTCGCCGATTTTGGTTTGAGGTTCACCAGCTTAGTTTTGAGGTTTGCTATGTGGGTCAGGGGTTCACTAACTGAGTGTGAGGTTCGCTAACTGTCCTTTTAGAATGACAGTATTTACTCCCGGATTGTTGAAGCTTCCTAGAGATGGACTCCAGACCTCACAGTTCAGTGATGGTTCCCTGGGGTTAAGTGTTGCCGATTCCCCGTGCCAGTGTTGCCACTGCCAAAGACGTGACAGTCACCAGTCTCCAGAGATGACTGACTGTTGCAATGCGTTGCCAGTCCCCGGCGCCGGTGTTGCCGCAAGGATCTCGTGTGTTCCGCCACGGAAGTGGTGGTCGATTGCCCAGGTCTTTGCCCACAGCCACAGGTCTCGAGGGCGGGTCGGGTAGGTCCAGGGTGCCTCCCTGGCGCACATCCTCATCTCATCATGAGGCCCTTATTACGTTCCCAAGGCCAAAGGGTTTGTTCCTTTACCCTTGGCCCTTCTTCTTCCCGTCCCATGGCCCTTGTTGTATATATATATATATATATTTCCCTTTTCATGTGTGTGTCCCGGTTTCTTTCACGCGTCCTCAGTTCTCTTCCTGTGGCTCCGGGTTTACTCTTCTTATTTTTACGGCAGCAATTTCGGGTTCCTTTCAGGGGGCCCCGAAATTGCTTTTTTCCTCAGATCTACTTTTCCTTTCTCGAGCCTCATATTAGATGGGGAGGCCCACGCACTTCCTTCCCTCCCTCTCAATAGGCTCAGGTTCTTCCATTCAGGAGTATAAGGAGCGGCGCTGTCTTAAGCGAGAGGGTTCGGTGTTCTAGATGGTCCTCCTCCTCCTCCTCCATCGTGCCATGTTCAGGCCATGCACTCTGGCAGAGGTTTTTGAGGCTGGTTGCCTGTGCAGTGTCGCCAGGAACCCCTCAGTGGCATCCTTGTGGTCCCAGTATCCATCTCACGCTCCTCAGAATCCTTGTGTTCCTGTGTGTGTGAGTGTGTGTGTAGGGGGTTTCCAAATGTCTAGCGAGCTGTGAGCTTTTTCGAGATTCTTAACAATGGTCGTGCCGTGTGAGTCTGACTTCGTCGAGTCATTAAAGTGATTTATCTGACAACTACTTTAAATAGATTTCTCTCTGATTTTTATATATATATATTTTTTTTTCGTCCGGCGTTGAAGTGATTTTTCAGAGAACTTCCTCAAGTCGAGTTTGCTGGAATGTCCTTAATATTTCTTCGGGCTGATCCGGCCAGATTCTTTCTTATACATTTATTCATTTCGTGAATAAATAAATCTTCACCTTCTACGCTTCTTGTTTAGTAGTGCTAAGTGATGATGGAGGGAATTATTAATCCCATGTCTTGCTTTGAGTCTTGTTTGGATTTACGATCTTTTTTTTATATGAGTTTTGATGTGAGATTATTGAGTCTGGGAGGAGAACAAAAGAGAGCCCAGAGGGTAGATATTGCAGTTATTGATTATCGTTACGTGAAGTGATTTCCCTTGTTGGTAGCGGCTGTTGTCTGGTTGATTAATACACACACACACACACACACACACACACACACATTGCAAGCTCCATAGAGCTTCAGCAGTTTAGCCCCACAGCTGTCCTGATTGACTCCATCCACCGCAACCACTGTGGCCCCACCAAAGCCACGCACCTACTCCACCACAGCGTAACCATCAACACGGCGAAGTCTTATTCAGCGGTTTTTTTCCAGACCTCCTTCGGCAAGCGAGAGGCATTAGGCTACAATGCTTCCAAAGGAGAGTCGTCCTCACCTTCCACTCCCGCCGCACCTTTGCCCCCCCCCCCTCTACAGGTCACACTATGGACCCTCGTGCTTCCCTGATCCTTATAAATGACGCCCCGGACACTACGCTTAGTGCAGGCAGGCAGGCTCCTATGTCTTTCCAGATGGTTCAGTCCAGCAAGTTTCTCTCTCTCTCTCTCTCTCTCTCACTGGATGACAGAGTTAAAATCTCAAGAGTTATCGGCTCGACATTCTTCCTCGACTCTAGCTAGACTCGCACTGTCTGCACCCGAAAACTCAAGACGTCAGCACAATCTTCATTCTCTCCAATGTCACGTGTGGCCTTCCTTCGCAGGTCTTCCTTCTCAACCAGCAGACAAAAACGACTCTCTGGAGGACTTGCAGAGAAGGACAAGACAAGATTAACCTCGGTCTCTCTTAACCTCCCTTCTCCCAACTCTCTCTCTCTTCAACCATCTCTTTGGACCTTAAGACCCTCCATCCATTCTTCAGGATGAAACTATGCTGCACCTTCCCCGTCACCCTCACCTAATAACACACTTGAGATCCCTCGTCCCCAAGTTGCAGTTCGGCGCCGGAAAAGCCTCGAACCCACCATACCAGCTCATGCGAGAACATCTCCGTCCCAACACTTAACGGACGTCATCAGTGAAAGTATACTGTACTTTCTTCCACACGTTTGCAGTATTTGCCACTAATTTTTCTAGCTTCACAGTTTATTGTTGTAAATCATTTAATTGTATGCTTTCAGCCTCTGGCTGCAGTTGACTCGGTAAATTGTTGATTATTACTATTGTCATTTATTTGTTAATGTGGTGTTACCACGTGCAGGCTGAGTCCGGTAACACTCGACCATATATAATATATTCAAGGGGCACAAGTTTTCTTTTTTCTTACATATTTGCTTTCTTGTTTGACCTTAAGTTTATTTATGTGTGTGGCATTAATGTTGAATTCATCTTTTCAGGTATGTGGGGGAGTGAAGACAGAGTTGTCATGGTTTGAGGAGCCAGGTGTTGCTGAACACCCCAGGTATGTGGGAGTGTTGGGTGCAGTAGTGATGCTGTGAGGTGTTGCTGGTGAGCACCCCAGGTATGTGGGAGTGTGGGGTACAGTAGTGATGATGTGAGGTGTTGATGATGAGCACCCCAGGTTTGTGGGAGTGTTGGGTACAGTAGTGATGATGTGAGGTGTTGCTAAGCATCCCAGATATGTGGGAATGTGGGGTTTGGGCCCGTTAATTGTACTGTGTCTGGTCTGTATAGTGTTTTTAAAAGGATTCGAACCCGTTAATGTTATTGTTTGTTGGTTTTAACACGAGTGGCTGGCCAGGATGATGCCCCGCTTAGGAATTAACGCGTCATTTTTTGCGAGAGTGAAATTGTTTTATTCAGGGTCATACGAGTGATTAGTTTTATTAATACTATTGAAATTAGTACAAAGTATTATTATTATTATAATTACTTTGAAGAACTGACTCGGATTACATTCTAGCACGCAAGCGAACGTACGCACGAGCAGACAGACAGGCATATAACGCTGATGTAGACCAAACAAGAACAAGCAATGACATGGGTGGTATTTGTGAATAAAGAAAGTAGAATATTTTACGGCTGTTGGAACAAACATTGCTAATCCTGAACAAACAGAATAAACTTAACAAACAAAAATAAACTGAGGAAAAGCCAACGCCGTCCCCCCCACCCCCCAACTCTATACCGAATGTAAATCTACAACGGAAGGAAACGTCTTGGTTATCAACGTCCCAGCTATCATCAAGTCTTCTGGTATTGACTGTAATATTCCCTGACTGGACTCACTATTCTCGGCACATGGGCTAGGCTGTAAACCTCGCGTTTAGTGAAGAGGGACGGGTTGGAATTAGCTTGTGGCGAGATTTCCCCCCCCATTCCTTCTCACGATGAAACTGAAAACTTTGAGCGTACGTTTCGTCTAAAACCCAGCTGCCCAAGTGGGCAAGAATTTCAACAGTAAATAAATGTGGAGTCGAGTAGATCGATTCAGAAAAAAAAACATTTCACCAACGTATAATTAAGACGTAAACTAGATCATGACTCGCAGTTAAGTATAAGAGCAGCAGATGAAATGAAATAAGCTAAATGATTGAACTTTAAGTTCGTAATGGTATAGAAAGATTTGTGAGGAGAAAGTACAAGAGAAGTGGGGCCCCTTTAGTGTAGAACTCCCTCCCCGCGCTGTACAAATGGGTTCAGTTTACACACACACACACACACTGACTCTCTCCCAACGTTGGCCTGACATGTAAACCCACTTACCTCACTTATTGTAGAGACAGGACCTTAATAACACTACTTATTGTAGTTAAGGTCTTAATAGCTGGGAGGGGATGGGTGAGCTGAGAGCTACGGGGGTAACGATCAGGGAGGTGTGGATGGTAGTAATGTGGCCAAGGGGCCGAAGATATGGTAACTGTGGGATAGATGAAGAAGAGGCTGATGACCGAATGTGGCTCAGGCAGAAGGTGTGGGCGATATACAGGTTCTGTGGATGAAGTAGCTCCACTGGAGGGCACGTATGCATCCACGAGGCGTGGAAGAGCACCACCCCAAGTGACTGGAAATAGTCGTCCTATGCAACCCGACCTCCTCCCTGGACTCCGCCCCAAGCTGCTCTTCAGGCTTAGCCAAGCCATCCACACATGCATGACCAAGATGGTCACATCTGCACACACCTCGGCTACCCACGGCCGCAACAAGCGTTATCTGCCTCTCCTCTACACTACTACTGACCCCAAGGGAAGCAGGGCGGGTCCGAAGCTTTACTGCCAGTATTTGTAATGCCGTAAAGTCTTCTGCCAGGGGACATAGGGGCTGCTTGCTTGCGGCCGAGTCGTGGAACCAGTGCAGTATTTACCGCCAAGATGTTAACTAGTTACGAACCCAGTTATTTGGTTCCAGAGCGCCGGGCTTGTGTTGTGACCGTGACGAAAGAAGACCCGGAACATAGTCAGTCCACATGTATTACAAGCCTTTGACCACTTGCCGCTGCTCTCAGCATACCGTATACTGACGCCAGGACTTGTGTGCGTAACATACGTCTCGGATATGTTCTCTGAGACCCAGCGGGTAACGGCGTCAGTCCTATTTCACACCTGGACTTCAGGAGGATGAAAAAGAGATATGCTTTAAGAACGAAACGTAACTCTTTGGAATACGATATTACGACCCTTGAACGCGACGGTATGACCTCTGGGTATGACTGGCTTGACCTTTCACCTGACCTTATAGTAGTGAACTTGATAGTTGGCTCGATATCCCACTCCTACATCAGTGACAATGACCTTGTCTGCAAGTGACTGAACACAAGCATTAAATTATCTGGACTAGGCTTGTCAGTTTAGATACGTCACCACTGTCTACGTAGATTCCTGGAAGATATGATACACTTGAATATCTTTTAATCCAGATTCGTAAGAATAACCTGCCTTTTCCAGTACACACTGTAATTGAACTGACCCATCTCTGTACTAAGGACCGTGCGGTTTTGAATTTGATTAATGTTATACGCGGAGATTTGGAACGGCAATAGGTCCTTCCTCTGTTTCCTTTATTAAGTAGCTTTAATGTAAATATTCTTTTTTTTTTTTTAGGCCTAGAATACAATAATTTTCTGTTGAAGTAAAATGGGTCTTGTATGTTGATGGCGTCATTTGCGTATGACTTAAACTGGAGAACCAATTATATAATTTCTTGTATTGAAGGATATACGTAGTTCCTTTGATTAAGGTCATCCTTGAAGCTGAACAAGAATGATCCTTTGCTCTTCTGAGATAGGGGCAATTCGCTCAGACAAGTAAAAAAAGGTTTAAATTTATCGTTTCCCGATTGTTTTCTTTCTTTTTTTTTTCTGTAGAACTCGTTGTATATGTCGTCTTTCCTTCGTACTTGATGTAATGGGCAGAATTTGTGAAGACTTTCGTTTTTTAAGTATCCCAGGGCCTTCCAGAGACAGGACCCTCAATTTGGCCTGAAGGACATTGTCCAAGACAGACGAAACCCAAAGCCAGCAATCCCTCTACCCTCCCTCTCCATGGAGAACCTGCTGGTGTTCGTCTCGTTGCAAAAATTCACGAAAACCTCCCCGCTTTCTTAAAGACCTTTGAGTACCAGCTCTGCTCTTAAGAAAATCCTAATACAGCGCGAGACCTACTTAATAGAGATCCTCCTCTCGTGTTGTGTGTACAATTCCGTGTTGTAAAACGATGCAAGAGGTTGTATTAAGAGGAAAAAAAAAAGGCAAATAGACACTTGAGACTAGAATATAAACGCACAAGTAAAGTGTGTGTACTGGGCAGCTGTCCCATCGAGTGGAATAATGTTCAAGATATGTATATGTATGTATTATACTTTCTCTCTTTTACATTTTTCGTATTAGATATGTTTACGTTCTTTCTTCTTTAGAAATGTCTTAAGGACAATGAATATTGGTTTATGCAAAATTGGCGAGCCATCCGTGTCTCGATCGCCACCTGGGAGTAAATCCCTGGTCGAGGGAGGTAGGAGTTTTTCTTACAACTCCTCCAGTTGCTGGCTTCCCAAGGCCCCGCCAGAGCTGCCCCAGCTGGTAGCCTCCCAAGGCTCAAGAGCTTCTCCAAGCCGGTGGATTTCCAGAAGGTGTACAGCTGCTTCAAGTGGTATAGTCTCCCAAGGCTCCAGACCTGCTCCGGTGGGTAGTCTCCCAAAACCCCAGAGCTGCTACAGTGCCTAGTCTCCCAGGACTCCAGAGCTGCTCCAGTGGCTAGTCTCCCAAGACTCCAGAGCTGCTCCATTTGGTAGATTCTTAGTGATCGCAGATCTGCCCCAGTTGGTGGTGGATTCCCAAGGCTTTTCCAAAACTGCTCCAGCTGGTGATTGCTTCCCAAAGGCTCCCCCCCAAAAAAAAAACGCTTCAGCTGGTGGTTCTCTCGAGTTCCTGAGCTGCTCCAGCTGTTGTTGGATTGTCAAAGTCTCCTGAGCTGTTCCAGCTGGTGGTTTGCCAGAGCTCTAGAGATACATCTCCAGTTGCTGGTGGCCTTTGAGCACCTCAGACTTGCTCCAGGTGGTGGCAACTTTTCTTTGAAGACTTCAGAGTTGCTCCTCCTCCAGGTGTTCACCGCCTCAAGCTTTTGACATACTCAGACATGTGCCTTCCTCCTCAAGCTTGGCTTTGGCAGTGACTGCTGCCGCCGCTGCTGTCCTCCGTGAATTCCAGAGCCGCTCTCTTAACCGGTGTCGATCGACCTTCCGAGTCACAAGGAGTTGCCGGAGAGGTGGTGACCCAGGTTGCTCCAGCTTGTGTTTTTTTCCTCTTCGATTCCCAGCGTTGGTCCAGCCAGTGATGGCGATGTCCCAGGATTGTCCCAGCCGGCGATGGCGAAGTCCCAGGATTGTCCCAGCCAGTGATGGCGATGTCCCAGAATTGTCCCAGCCAGTGATGGCGATGTCCCAGGATTGTCCCAGCCGGCGATGGCGATGTCCCAGGATTGTCCCAGCCAGCGATGGCGATGTCCCAGGACTGTCCCAGCCAGAATTGGTCTTGATACCAAACCCCAGGGTTGATCCAGATGACGATGGATATCACAGAAAACGGAAGGTCTTATAAGTAGCTCTGATCACAGCAGTCATTCTCTTTCGCCTTCACTAAAGATGCTCTTTTCCGCGTACATTCTAGATTGCGATAAGGCAGCAGCCCGCAGCCCGGCCTCTGGAGAGGTCGTTATGTCCCCTGCAGCGGACGGGGGCGAGTTTGGCAGACCCATAAATGGGTCGGGTCCTTCCTGGGTACCCATAAATGGGTCGGGTCCTTCCTGGGTACTCGTAAGTGGGTTGGGTCCTTACTGGGTACCCCCACCCATATGGACGACTGCCATGTTGGGGGTGTCATGTGACCCGGAGGTACTGTGGGGTGACCCTGCCGCTTGGTCGGTCCTTCTTGACCCAGGCCAGACGCTTCGACTGTGTGTGTGTGTGTGTAGCTCTTAACTCTCACCCTCCCTCTTCCTCCGGTGCAGGAGCTCACTCCTCCGGCTTGAGGGTAAAAACGTGCCTTTGTGGGTTTATAAGATTCAATGGCGCGGTGTTATCGCACTCCACGAAGAGGAAGACGAAGAAGAAGAAGAAGAAGTTACACCTTCGGCAACGTTCTGTCATCGTTATAGTCGACTCAAAGGAGTGCCGTTATGATTAGTCGAGGAACTTCTCGTTGTAAGTGGAGTCCATCATTTCCCTGCTCCTGCTCGGAGTGCAGGGTTGAAGCTTCGGGAGCCGTAAAATAGTTCTTTTCGGGTTGGATGATGATAAGTTTACTGGAGGAAGAAAGGACGGGGGAGCATCAGCAGCAGCACAACAACAACAACAACAGCAGCAGCAGCACAACAACAACAACAGCAGCAGCAGCAGCAGATCAACAACAACAACAGCAGCAGCACAACAACAGCATCAGCAGCAGCAGCAGCAGCACAACAACAGCATCAGCAGCAGCAGCAGCAGCACAACAACATTAGCAGCAGCAGAACAACAACATTAGCAGCAGCAGCAGCAGCACAACAACAACAATAGCAACAGCAGCAGCAGCAGAACAACAACAGCAGCAGCAGCAGCAGACCAACAACAACAATAGCAGCAGCAGCAGCAGCGGGGGCGGGGGGCAGCTAATGTGTGGAGCCATTAGCCAGCTGTCGTGGTGTGGTCGTCACTTGGCCCACGCGTCGTTGAGGTTTCAGCCCCGTGTTGAGTTGCCGGGGATATTTCCCGTGCAAACTGGCTGCCGCCGCTCCTCACGGCTTGGGGAAGCTTTTAGGGGAAATTAGGCTCTGTTCCTGGCTGTTCCCGCCCACTCTCCCCAGTGCCCATGGTCGTCTTGTGGGAGGTGTGGGGGCAACGGGAGAGAGAGGGGAAACTCATGGGTCCAATATTGTCGTCCTCTTCCCTTCCAGGTCCAGTTTGGTGTTTGTGGTGTATTTAGCTTTTTGAGAATAGGATACTATTATTATTATTATTATTATTATCATTATTATTATTATTATTATTATTATTATTATTATCATTATTAACATTATTATTATTATTATTATTATTATTATAATTGTTTTTATCATTGTTATTATTATTGTTATTATTATTATTATTATTGTTGTTATTATCATTATTATTATCATTACTATCATTATTATCATTATTATCATTATTATTATTATTATTATTATTATTATTATTATTATTATTATTATTATTACTTTTATTATTATTATTATTATTATTATTATTATTATTATTATTATTATTA
>JAYMFT010137532.1:0-12901 GCA_038088735.1 Panulirus argus
TATATATATATATACAGAACCTTCACTTCACCGTGAACAAATGAATGCACGATACACCACTGGAGTGACTGAAATTAAGCACAGTAAGTAGTTTCATTTAGTACATCTTCAGACAGAGAGAACTGTACAAGTGTTGGGGGTTGATATATACACATGAAAACCGGAGGCGTGGCCTTCCCAGGTAATCTTCTTAGGAAATCAGGCCGTCTCCAGACCTGACATAGGAAGGCCGGGGGTGGTGATATCCACTAATCCGCCCTGACACGGGTACGTTGAGAAGACGATCGAGTACCACGTGTTCGCGTAGAGATGTCATCAAGAAACGCCGACTCTCTGTTGTTTGTTATGCACTTAATGAAGACGAGAAGAAACACTGCAGAAGTCTCAGGGGCTAGGGAACAATTTCAGGAAAGTGTTGAAAGGGTACTTGGTGTCCATTATCTGCAGAATCTTCACTTCACCTTGAAGAAATAAATGCTCGATACACCACTGGAGAGAGTGAATTCAAGCATAGTTAATACTTACGTTAAATACATCTTCAGACAGAGAGTGAATTGTACAAGGGTAGGAGTTGGTTTTATACAATGGCAAAGCAGAGGCCTGGCTTTTCCAGGCAATATTCGTAGGAAATCAGGCGGTCTCCCGACTAAACCTGACATGGCCGGGTACGGTGAGATCCACTAAGTCGCCCTGACACAGTCACGTTGACAAGACGATTGAGTACCATGTGTTCCAGTATAGATGCCATCAGCAAACGCCGCCTCTCCCTTGTTTTGTATGCACATAATGAAGAAGAGAGGAAACACTGCAGAAGTCTCCAATGCTTGGGTCCAAGTGTAGGAAAGTTTTGAAGGGGTACGTGGTGTCCATTATCAGTAGGATATTCTCTTTGCCCTCAAGAAATAAGTACACGATACGCCACTGGAGAAATTGAAATTAAGCAGCCATTAATTTCATTTATTAAATTTTCAGACTTTGAGAGAACTGTACAAGGGTAGGTGGTGGTTTTATACACTGGCAAACCAAAGGCATGGCCTCCTTAGGCAATCTTCTTTGGAAATCAGGCGGTCTCCCGACCTGAACTGACAATACCGGGGGCGGTGAGATCAACTAATCCACTCTGACACGGTCACGTTGACAAAACGATCGAGTGCCACGTGTTCCAGTAGAAATGTCATCAGGAAACAACGCCTCTCCCTTGCTTTGTATGTATTTAATGAAGACTAGATCAAACACTGAAGAAGTGTGGAAGGCTAGGGTCGAAGTTCAAGAAAGTTTTGAAGGGGTGAGTGGTGTCCATTATCTGCAGAACCATTACCTCACCGTGAAGAAGTAAATGCACCATACACTACTTGAGATTGTGAAATTAAGCAGAGCTAGTACTTTTGTACATTAAACCTTCAGACAGAGAAAGAATTATACAAGAGTAGAGGGTGGTTTTATACGCTGACAATCCTGAGGAGTGGTTTCCCCAGGCAATCTTCTTTGGAAATCAGGTGGCCTCTCGACCTCACCTGACAAGTCCGGGGGCTGTGAGATCCAATAATTCGCCCTGAGACGGTCACGTCGACAAGACGTTCAAGTACCACGTGTTCTAGTGGAGATGTCATCAGGAAACGCCGCCTCTCCCATGCTTGGTATGCACTTAATGAAGACGAGAGGAAACACTACAAAAGTCTCGATGACTACGTTCTACGTTCAGGAAAGTATTGATGTGGTACATGGTCCCCATTCTCAGCAGAACCTTCACTTCTCCGTGAGGAAATAAATGCACGATACACCAATGAAGAGTCTGAAACTAAGCACCGTTAGTACTTTCGTTTATTACATTTTCAAACAAAGAAAGAACTGTATAAGGGTAGGTGGTTGTTTAATACACAGCTAAACCAGAGGCATGGCCTCATTAGGAAATATTCTTAGGAAATCAGGCGGACTCCTAGACATGACCTGACAGTGCAGGAGGCTGTGAGATCCATTAATACGCCCTGACACGGTCACATTGACAAAACAATCTAGTACCACGTGTCCCAGTAGAGATGTCATCAGGAAACGCCGTCTCTCCATTGCCTGGTATGCACTTAATGAAGACGAGATAAAACACTGCGGAAGTGTAGAAGGCTAGGGTTCAATTTCAGGAACGTTTTGAAGGGGTGTTTTGCGTTCATTATCTGCAAAACCTTCATTTCACTGTGAAAAAAATAAATGCACGATACACCACTTGATATTGTGACATTAAGCAGAGTTAGTACTGTTCTTTATTGAACCTTCAGACAGAGAGAGAAGTGTACAAGGGTAAAGGGTGGTTTTATACATTGGCAAACTTGAGGTATGGCCTCCCCAGGCAATCTTCTTTGGAAATCAGGCGGCCTCCAGACCTTACCTGAGAAGGCAGGGGGCGGTAAGATTAAATAATCCGTCCTGACATGGTCACATTGACAAGACGTTCAAGTACCACGTGTTCTAGTAGAGATGTCATTGGGAAACGCCGTCTCTCGTTTGCTTGGTACGCATTTCATGAAGACGAGAGGAAACACTACAAAAGTTTCGAAGGTTTGGGTCCAAGTTCAGGAGAGTGTTAAAGGGGTACGTGGTGTCCATTATCTGCAGAACCTTCATTTCACCGTGAAGAAAAAAATGCACGATACACCACTGGAGAGAGTGAAATTAAGCACAGTTAGTACTTTCTTCAAAAAAAATCTTCAGACAGAGAGAAATTTGTACAAACCGGAGGCGTGGCCTCCCCATGCAAACTTCTTGGCAAATCAGCCGGTCTCCCGACCTGACTTGACAAGGCCGGGGGTGGTGAGCTCCACTAATCCGACCTGACACGGTCACGTTGTCAAGACGATCGTGTACCACGTGGTCCAGTAGGGATGTCTTCAGGAAACGCCACCTGTCTCTTGTTTTTTTTTGCACTTAATGAAGATCACAGGAAGCACTGCAGAAGCTTCGAAGGCTAGTGTCCAAGATCAGGAAAGTATTGAAGGGGTACTTGGTGTCCAGTATCTGCATATCCTTCACCTCACCGTCAAGAAATGAATGCACGAGACACCAGTGAAGAGAGTGAAATTAAGCATAGTTAGTACGTTTGTTTATTACATCTTCAACAGTGAAAGAATTTTACAAATGTAAGAGGTGATTTTGAATATAAGGAAGCTAATGGCTTGGCCTTCGCAGACAATCATTTTAGGAAATCAGGCGGTGTCCCGACCTGACATGACAATGCCGGAGGCGGTGCGATCCAACAATACGCACTGTCACGGTCACGTTGAAAAGACGATTAAGGACCACATGTTCCAGTATAGATGTCATCAGGAAACGCCGCATCTTCCTTGTATGGTATGCACTTAATGAAGACGAGATTAACCACTGCAGAAGTCTGGATGGCTAGAGTCCAAGTTCAAGAAAGTGTTGAATAGGTATGTGGTGTCTTTCACTTGCAGAGCATTCACTTCATAGTTAAGAAATAAATATAAGATACACCACCAAAAAAAAAAAAAGTGAAATTCAGCACAGATAGTACTATCGTTTATCAAATACTCACACAGAGAGAGAATTTTACAAGGGTAGGGGTGGTTTTATACACTGGCTAACCAGAGGTGTTGCCTCTCTAGGCAATTTTCTTAGGAAATCAGGCGGTCTCCCGACCTGACCTGACAAAGCCGGGGGCGGTGAGATCCACAAATCCACCCTGACACGGTCATGTCGACAAGATGATCAAGTACCACGTATTCTAGTGGAAATATTATCAGGAACTGCCGCCTTTTCCTTGCTTGGCATGCACTTCTAAAACCACACTGCTCCTCCCTAAACTGATGCTCTGTACATGCTTTCACTCTCTCAGTCAATACCCTTCCATACAATTTTCCAGGAATACTCAACAAATTTATACCTCAATAGATTGAACAATAACCTTTGTCCCCTTTGCCTTTGTACAATAGCACTATATATGCATTCCGCCAATCCTCAGACACTTCACCAAGACACAAACATACGTTGAATATTCTTACCAACCAATCAACAACACAGTTACCCACTTTCTTAATAAACTGAACTGCAATACCATCCAAACCTGCCGCCTAGCCGAATTTCATTTTCCGTAAGGCTTTCACCACCTCCTCTCTCTCCACAAAACCACTATCCTTGACTCTCTTATTTTGCACACCAACTAGACCAATACACCCTTCATCTGCTACTCTATCATCAAACACATTCAACAATCCTCCAATACTCACTCCATCTTCTCCTCACTCCATCACTCCCTGTTATCATTTTCCCCTTGCCCCCTTCAGCGATGTTCCCATTTGTTCTCTTCTCTTACGCACATTATTTACCTCCTTCCAAAATACCTTTTTATTCTCCATAAAGTTTAACGATACTCTCACCCCAATTCTCATTTGCCCTCTTCTCCAACCTTTGCACCTTCCTCTTCACCTCCTGCCGCTTTCTTTTATACATCTCCCAGTCATTTGCACTCCTTCCTTGTAAGTATCGTCCAAACGCCTCTCTTTTCCCTTTCACTAACAACTTTATTACTTCATCCCACCACTCATTACGCTTCCTAATCCGCCCACCTCCCACCTTGCTCATGCCACATGCATCTCCTGTACATGCCATCACTGCTTCCCTGAATACATCCCTTTCCTCACCCACTCCCCTGGCTTTATTTGCTCTCAGCTTTTGCTATTCTACACTTAATATCTCCTGATATTTCTTCACAAAAATCTTCTTTCGATGCTCAATTACTCTCGGGACTCTCTTCTCCCCGACATTTTCTCTTCGTTTTTTAAAACCTCTACAAATCTTCTCCTTCGCCTCCACAAGGCAGTGATCAGACATCCCACCAGCAGCCCCTCTCTGCATATTAACATCCAAAAGTCTCTCTTTTACAGGCCTCTCAATTAATACATAATGCAAAATTGTCCGTTGACCATCTCTTCTACTCACATATATATATTTGTAAATATCTGTCTCTTCAGGTATTCCCAATCACTAGTCTTTTTTCAGCACTCAAATCCACGAGCTCTTCACCATTTCTATTCACAACACTGAATACCCATGTGCCACATTACTCACCTTCGCATTTAAATCACCCATCACTAATATCCGGTCTCGTGCACCAAAACTACTGACACATTTACTCAGGTGCTCGCAAACCACTTCCCTCTCAAGATCTTTCTTCTCGTGACCAGGTACATAAGCACTCATGATCACCGATCTCTCACCATCCACTTTCAGTTTTACCAAAATCAATCTGGAATTTATATCCTTACACCCTATCACAAACTCCCAGAATTCCTGCATCGGAATAATGCTACTCCTTCCTTAGCTCTTGTCCTCTCACCAACCCCTGATTTCACCACGAAGACCTTGCCAAACCATTCTTCCCCTTTTCCCTTGAGCTTCGTTTCACTCAGAGCCAGAACATCAAGGTTTCTTTCCTCAAACATACTGCCTATGTCTCCTTTCTTCTCATCTTGGTTAAATCCATACACATTCAGACAACCCAATTTGAGCCTTCGAGAAGGATGAGCACTCTCCGCATGACTCCCTCTGTATCGCCTTTTAGAAGTTGAAATACATGAAGGGGAGAGTTTGCATCCCCCCGCTACCGCCCCGTTTAGTCGCCTTCTACGACGCGCAGGGAATACATGGGAAGCATATGTATTTATATTTTTATACTTGATCGCTGTATCCCAAGTTAGGAAGGTAGCGATATTAGACAGATGAAGAAAGAACCATCCAGTCACATACACATATATATACATACATGCACATATATACACAATACATACATATGCATACCAATATATACATATATTAAAATAAATATACATATGTATATAACCTATACCCATGTACATAATCATACATACTCGCCTCCATCCATTCTCGACGCCACCCCGCCCCACAGGAAATATCCTCGCCATCCCCTGCATCAGCGAAATTACGTCACACTCAGTCCCTAACTGTCATGTGTAATGCGCCGAAACCACAGCACCCTATCCACATCCAGGCCCCAGAGACCTTTCCATGGTTTAACCCAGGTGTTTCATATGCCCTGGTTCAGTCCACTGACAGAACATCGTCTCCAGTATACCACATCGTTCTATTTCACTCTATTCCGTGCACGCCTTTCACCCTCCTGCATGTTCAGGCCCCGACTACTCAAGATCCCTTTCATTCCATCCTTCCACTTCCAATTTGGTCTCCCGCGTCTCCTTCCTCCCTTCACCTCTGACACATATATCCTCTCTGTCAACCTTACCGCATTCATTCGTTCCATATGTCCAAATAATTTCAACATTCTCTCCTCTGCTCTCTCAACCACACTCTCTTTATTACCACATATTTCACTTAGCCTTACATTACTTACTTGGTCAAAGTATCTCAAACCATTTATTGTCCTTAAGCATCTCATATCCAACACATTCAACCTTCTCCGTACAATTCTATCTATAGGCCATGCTTCGCAACCATATAGTATTGTTGGAGCTACTATTCCTTCAAACATACCTATTTTTGCTCCCCGAGATAACGTTCTCTCTTTCCACACAATCTTAATTGCTCCAAGAACCTTCGCCCCCTCCCCCATCCTATGACTCATTTCCGCTTCCATGGTTCCATTTGCTGCCAAGTCCCAGATATCTAAAACACTTCACTTCCTCCAGTTTATCTCCATTCAGACTCACATTACAACTAATTTGTCACTCAATCCTACTGAGCCTAATAACCTTGCTCTAATTCACATTTGCTCTCAGCTTTCTCCGTTCACAAACTCTTTCAAACTCAGTCACCACCTTCTGTAATTTTTAACTTGAATCACCACAAGTGCTATATCATCGGAGAACAAAAATTTTCTTACTTCCCAGGCCCTCTCATCCCTAACAGACTGCATATTCGCCCCTCTCTCCAAAACTCTTGCATTTACCTCCCTAACCATACCATCCATAAACAAATTTCATAATCATAGAGACATCACACAACCTTGCCTGAGACCGACCTGGGAACCAATCACTCTTCTCTTTTCGTACTCATACACATGCCATACACCCTTGATAAAAACTTCTCCCTGCTTCTAGTAGCTTACCTCTCACACCATACATTCATAAGACCTTCAACAAAGCTTCTCTATAAAAGATATGATATGCCTTCTCCAGGTCCATAAATGCCACGTACAAATACATCTGATTTCTAAGTATTTCTCACATAAATTCTTGAAAGGGAACAACTGATACACGCACTTTCTACCACTTCTAAAATCACACTGCTCCTACACAATCTGATGCTCTGTACATGCCTTCAATCTCTCAATTAGTTCGTCCCAAACATTTTTCCAAGAATACTCAACAAACTTACATATCTATAGTTTGAAATCTCATCTTTATCCCCTGCGCATTTTTATATTCCGCCAGTCCTCAGGAATTTCACAATGACCCGTACATACAATGAATATTCTTCCCCACCAATCAACAACACAGTCACACCCTTTCTCAGTAAATTCAACTGCAATACAATCCAATCCCCTCGCCTTGCCGGATTTCATCTTCCGCAAGGTTTTACACCACCTCCACTATCTCCACCAAACCACTCTCCCTGACTATCTCACTTCGCAAACCACCCCGACCAATACACCCTACTACTCAATCATCAAACACATTCAGCAATCCTTCAAAATACTCATTCCATCACTACCTGTTATCACTTACCCCTTTGCCCCTTTCACCGATGTTCTCATTTGTTTTCTTGTGTTACGCACATTGTTTATCTTTCAAAACATATTATTATATTCTCCCTAAAATTTAACGATACTCTCTCACCCAAACTCTCATTTGCCCTCTTTTTCAGACTTTGCACCTTCCTCTTGACCTTCTGCCGCTTTCTCTTACACATCTCCCAGTCCTTTGCACTCCTTCCTTGTAATTATCGCCCAAATGAATCGTTTTTCTCCTTCACTAACAACTTTACTTCATCCCTCCACTCAGTATCCTTCCAAATCTGCCCAGCTCCCTCCATTCTCATGCCACATGAATCTCTTGCACATGCCATCACTGCTTCCCTAAATATGTTCCATTCCTCACCCACTCCCCTCAGTCACTTGCTCTCACCTTTTGCCATTCAACATTCAATCTCTACTGATTTTCTTCACAAAAGTCTCATTTCGAAGCTCACATACACTCAGCACTCTCTTATCCCAGACATTCTCTCTTCTTTTTTGAAAACCTCTGTAATTCTCCACATTCGCCTCCGCAATAGAGTGATCATACATTCCACCAGCTACCCATCTCAGCACATTCTCATGAAAAATTCTCTCTTTTACACGACCATCAATTACTACTTAATCCAAAAATGCCCGGTGACCATCTCTCCTACTCAAATACGTATACTTGTGTATATCTCTCTTTTTGAACCATGTATTCCCAAACACTAGTCTTTTTTCAGCATACAAATCCACGACCTCTTAAGAGGAAAGCATTTTGGGAGCAGCTGAGGGAGTGTGTCAGCAGCTTTAGTGCACGAGACCGGGTACTAGTGATGGGTGATTTAAATGCGAAGTTGAGTAATGTAGCAGTTGAGGGAATAATTGGTGCATATAAGGTTTTCAGTGTTGTGAAGGGATATGGTGTAGAGCTCCTGGATTTGTAAGCTGAAAACAGACTAGTGATTGGGAATACCTGGTTTAAAAAGAGATGTATTCATAAGTATATGTATGTGAGGAGGGATGATCAACGGGCATTACATGATCATATTTTAATTGATAGGCGTGTAAAAGAGAGACTTTTGGATATAAATGTGCTGAGAAGGGCAGTTGTTAGGATGTGTGATGACTATTTTGTAGAGGTGAAAGTCAAAGAAAAAGAGATTATTTCGGGAAGAAGAGAGTGATAAGAGTAAGTGAGCTTTGAAAGGAGACTTATGTGACGAAACATCAGGAGAGATTGAGTGTAGAATGGCAAAAGTTGAGAGCAAATGAAGTGAGGCTTATGGGGGAGGAATGGGATGTTTTTAGTGAAGCAGTGATGGCAAGAGATGCATGTGGCATGAGAGCTTTGGGAGGTGGGCAGATTAGGAAAGGTAGTGAGGGGTGGGATGAAGAATTAAAGTTGCTTTTGCAAGAGAAAAAAGAGGCGAGAGGACGATTCTTACAAGGAGGGAGTGCAAATGACCTGGATATGTATAAGATAAAGCGGCAGGAGGTCAAATGGAAGGTGTAAAGGTTGAAAAAGAGAGCAAATGAGAGATGGGGTGAGAGAGTATTATTTAGCTTTAGGGAAAATAATAAGATGTTTTGACGGATATAGATAATGTGCATAAGACAAGAGAATAAATAGGAACATCGGTGAGGGGGGCAAAGGGGGAGAGTGAGAGAAAGAGAGAAGGGGAGGGGAGGAGAGGAGGGGAGGGGAGGGAACACTGAGAATTCCTTAGGAAAAAAAGAAGGAAGGAGCCTGAAGAAAAAAAACGAGGAAAACGGGGAAAACGGGAGCTTCGATAAATCAAAACCTGAACATACCTTATAAAGGGCCATGAATAACTAAGGAAGAATATACTATCATCATGAACGCTTCAAGCGGAAAAAGATGGTGGCAAATATTTAACGAGGAAAGGAAAGGGGGGACAGGGGAGCTCTGTTGAAATAAAGTATAGACATACGGTAGATAATTATATAGAGTGACGAAATGCTACGAAATGAAAAAGGAAGTTAGTCAAATGAATTAAGTCATAAAGTGCAAGATTCATCGTTTGTGTGAATATTCATACGAAGGCTTCAGTGGGAAATGTGATAGCATATGAAAACATGAAAGAAAATTGGGAAAGCAGGGGCTTAAATAACTCAGTTCTTAAATATGTAGAATATTGGATGACTATGGAGAGCGGCAAATGACTACACACGGAAACGAAATTCAATAAGATGTATCCAGTTGTAGTATGAATTACTGATCGTTTGTGTAATTGGATTGTGTAGAAGTGGATAATAGCCTCGTTATGTTATAAGACAGTTGGAAATCATGAGAATTATGATGAAGCCTTTAATAACTGTACGGTGATACAAGACTGCCTAGGGAATAATCTTTTTATCGTCTGTATGTCCTGAAGTCTGGTAAAGATTGTGGCTTAATAACCTCTCTCTGTTAATGGCCATTAAATCCAACAATATACGTACATACATACATACACACATTCTATTCGGAATCACTTATCATGCGATTTGGTATTGGTATATCTAAACTGACAATTTTGATTTGATTGTTAGGTGATTCTGCGAATAAACCTTCTGGGTCAATTTAGGGTGAGTCTTTTTAGGATGAAGAGAAGATAGATTCATCTTCGGGGAGGTTGTCTCAGGGTCAGCCGGCCTAGGGCGTGGGATCCCATAAGTGAACCTCTCTAAAGCATTGTCCCTTTAGATGAGTACGCCTGGATGAATCTTACAATCTTTTCCCGAAGATTAGTCAACCTCAGTAACTTGTCTGGAATACATGGGGACCACAGTCCGTCTTTAAATTGCATGGAATACATGAAGCCCACAGTCAACGTCTGAAACTTGCCTGGAATACATGAGGCCCTCAGTTCACGTTTGCAACTTGTCTGGAATACATGGAGCCCTCAGTCCACGTCTGTAACTTGCCTAGAATATATGGGCCCTCAGTCTACATGTGTAACTTGCCTGGAATACAAAGGGCCATCCCCTAAGATGCATCTTTCACCATGATTCCTTCTAGTATAAGTCCTTTAGCAGAATGAGTCCTTGCTAAGGGTGCGTCTCTCTTTCCAGCGCGAGTCTTTTCCAGGCTGAAGAAGGAGAAGAAGAAGAAGGATCCTACGAGGCTGGATAAGTCTGCTCATGATGATGGGTCCCTACTTGTGGCAGCTTTCTCGCCTATCATAACCAGACACACTGGCTGGACCAGGGCTTCCGCTCCCCTGGATGTTGCTCCACCAGTGGGGAAAATCATAAGAGGATTACGGCAGTCGTCCGCAGTCGACTCCAAAGGCCGCTCTGCTGGAAAGCCAACAGACGCTCAGTTAAAGCTCTCTCTCTTGCTTACTACAGATGTGTAAAGGACAGTTCTGTTCACAGATATAGTGTGACGGGCAATAAAAAATAAAGAATGAACAGTTCTGTTTCAAATAAAGCCTTATGGCCCAGGGAACAGTAGGTCAGGTCTATGTCAAGTGTGTGTGTGTGTGTGTGTGTGTGTGTGTGTGTGTGTGAGTTTCCGTAAATCTTCTTGATCTTCAGTTGACCTCGGCTGTGTGGTAATTGTTTTGCGTGAGACGAGGTGGTTGTGGAAAGCTCTTAAGACGCAGGGATGACATGTCTGGCCCAATTGTCTTACTGATACGTTTCTGTCGTGTTTTATGTAACTCTCACTCACAGGCGGAGGTTTGATACTGATAGTCTTTCGGTGCTTCGTGGATTTTATAACCATTTTACTAGTGGTAAATATTATCATTTCTTCTCAATAATTCAGGACACCATTTAGAGTGAAGTTGAAGGGACTTTATTGCATAAAGACTAAACATTATGAGATGAGTGGTGTAGTCACATCCAAGTAGGAATTTCTTTCTTTTTTTTCTATTGTATATCACTCGATATACATTCGGCATTCCTCGGATTGGTTCGTTGTAAATGATTCGGTTATTCGGTATTGGGATTAGAAGGCGAGGTAGTGAAAAGGAGAATGGACATTATTTAATCAGTGGAGGACTGACGAATAGACTGTGTGACAGAAAGATAAGAATGGAGGAAGAGATAGTCATGGAGGAAAGCTTTGTATTATCCCATAAGATGTAGCATTTGTGGAGAGGTTAAGGAGAATTAAAAGGGATTATGTGCACATAGCGTTCATCTAAGCAAGCAAGAGCGGTATTCCTGGCTTGAGACATACAGTAAAGGGATTCAGGGGACGACAGAGTTACGTACTGCATGATGGGTACTGTAGTTTTGTTGCTGCTACTGATATCGTAAAAAAGTACCAAATGAGATTACTGAAGTCATAGATACAAAGCATGAGGGAAAGTGGAGAAGAGTGAAAAATGAGAATGGGATAACACTTAACTTGAATTTTGAAAGGAATCTAGCTTACAGTGACTGCTGATTTCCTAAGGGTGGATAGGTATATTTTTTCCGGCCTACAGCATGCAAAGTACTTAAAAGTAAAGATATCACAGGGGAAATTGCAGCTTAGAAGTATAAAAGGATTTCATACAGGTAGATTAATGGTTCACATGGTAGAGAGACAATTAGGAATATCAAATGGGAATAGAAGAGAAAAGACTTTGGAAAATGAGACGACATCACACTATGAATCTTACAGTTTTTAGATGTTTAGATTCAGGGTTGAATAAAAAAAAATAATGGGGTGGGAAATAACGTGAGCAGTTTTTTTTTTTTTTCTTTTAAACGCAGGATGGATGGAGGAATACTGAGGAATGCAAGCAGCACAGGATGCTTGCGAGGATGAAAGAGACAAGAAACACTGAGGTGTTGTGTGTCATATGGAACAAGTAGTGCCTGTGAGGCAGGTGCCTGCTGGGCGATGAGGAGGAAAGGAAATACACAATGCAGAACAGAGAGGAGAGTAAAAGGATGGAGGAAATTGTTAACCCCTGAGTGAAAAATCACCTTCGGCAAGGTCGCGTCATCATCTGCCGACGAAGGGGAGGGAGTACGCTCTCGCTGAAGAACTTCTCAGTTCAAAAGAGCTCATCCTTTCCCCGCCACTGGAAGTACTGCAGCCATGGATCTGTAGGAGGTCTTGTACAATGTCCTTCAGTAAAACAGCATTCTTTCAGGAAAGGGGTCCTGAGGCATTTACTGTGTATATATATATATATATATATATATATATATATATATATATATATATATATATGTGTGTGTGTGTGTGTGTGT
>JAYMFT010137543.1:0-12900 GCA_038088735.1 Panulirus argus
GTGTAAATATATATATGTGTATATATGTATATATATATATATATATATATATATATATATATATGTACGGTGCTTATGTGTGCATCTATGTATATATGTGTGTATGCGGGGGGATGGGTTTTCTTCGTCTGTTTCCTAGTGGTACCTCGCTGACGCGGGAAACAGCGATCAAGTATAATAAATAAATATAAATAATAAATATATCATTTTTTATTTATTTATACTTGCTTCTATATTGTTAAGAAAATGGCCATGATTAAAGGATTCATTTGCTCATGCCATCTCAGCCAACATAAAAGATGAAATAGCATGATTTCAATTTTTTCTTTTTTACCCAATGATTGCAGACATCATTGCAATGAGCTGTGCTGATTAGAAAATAAGTTGGTCACATAAAAGTAGGAGAAACATTTGTAGACAGTACCACAAGAAAACCTCTCCTAATTTTGGGTAAGGTCTGATATTTATCTTCTCTTCCTGTTGAAACTTATCAATCACGTTATTTTCCATGTGCCACATGAAAAAGAACGCTCACTATGATTGGTTGTGTACAGTGGAACGAAGTAAACACACACGACAATAAATCTGTTTGTTATAGGGCCTAATGACCTTCCTCATAGGTCGCTGGCCGTTATGTCATAAGGTCTAATGATCTTCCTCATAGGTCGCTGGCGGTTAAACGTAGCAAACTAATCTGTATGTAAACACACACACACACATAAAAAAAATGACTGTAAATATGAGACCTTAACAAACATAATTTTCAGGTAAAATTGACAAAAATATGTAAATCTTGCCTGCTAGAAGTTGTATGGGGTCTTCATAGGTTTTGTTGACTTTAACATGGGTTATCAATTATTTTACCCATATTCCATGACCTTCATAGCGCTTCCTTCCCATCACCTGTTATTCATTATTTGAAAAGAAGTGTTCTGGATCAAATCCCACCAGTTACTAAGAGTGAGGAATCCAATGATAAGGCTTTCTTTCACTTCCAAAAGTTACTTCTGTTGTACACGTTATAACTAATCATAATGTTCACTGTCTCTAACAATGTTTTTACTGTTCAGAAATATTACAACCCAGATTTGATGGACATATTATTGCAGGGGCTTGGAGTGGAGTTTCTTTCTAATTTCAAGAATCCCTGTTGGTATGAAGTGACAGAAGCTCATAATGATTTGGAAAAGAATAAAAGCTTTTATGCTTCTCTAAGCAAATCCCCTTCTCTGTCAAAGTAAGTGAAACTAAATAAATATATATACATGTCCTTGTACGGAAATAATTTTTTTTTAATTCTGCTGGTATCATTTCATTTATGGAAAAAAATAAGCACTCAGAGAAACTCTTATTTTTCTAACTGTGTAGGTCTTTTGACTTGTTCCATACATTTGAACCAAAGAAATCAAACTGTGTTCATGTATGTAAATGACCATTAAAAAGGCAGCTTCTTACCGACATTATAAGTATGGAAGAAATTTGTTGCAGCACAGCACTCTGATATTTATTAGTTTATCTGTTTTTCATCTCCATCTTCATTATTTTCATGTGAATCCTCACATCTTGTTATCATCAGTCAGAGGTGAGAATATTCATCCCAAAAGACATATTGCAAGACAAAAAAAAAACGATTAATTGAAGAATTTGCAAAATCAAAAAATGGAAAAACAGAAAATGTAGAAAGCAGGTGGGCTGTCTACATAGCAGAAATGATGTTAACCCATAATGAGATTTGTTGTTAGTGTACCTCTCATGTTCACCAATCAGCTTTTTCAGTGCTCATTTCCCTCCATTTGATCAAATATATATGGGTAGTATAATGTTACTGGTTTTAATTCTGCTTCCTTAAAAACAACAGATCCCTCATTGCTGAATATGTTTTTTTCACAGATTACGTTACAAAAAGGAGACAAATAAGATTTTGCGATGTCTTCCTTATTTCTTTTTGACTGGCCAGCCCAAGTGTGCAACAACTGATATATTCCAGCGAATTAACATTCATCCAGATGTTGTGGAACCCATCATTAAAGGACCGCATTGGTGGACTAGGAGGAGATTTGGTAACACTTATGGGTCACTGATGTCCTCTAGAACAGGGGATTTCAAATTGGAATCCACAGAATCCTTCATGAAAGCTTAATGGGGATCAGAGATTGAGAGGGTCCCTATCTTTCTGTCTATATCTCTGATGCCCGTTTTCTCCAAGAACTCCCATCAAGGGGGTAGCTACAGCAAAAGTCTCCACTTCTCCCTGTCCTTACATGCTTTCTTCACATACACCATTCCATGCATTCTACCACCATTTTTCTCCCTGCAGAACTCTTCCACTCTGTTTCCTTATGTCACAGGTGGTTTTCCTCTCACACCAACCTCCTTAATTGTACTATCATATACTCCTTTGTAAAGTTCCTGTCTTGCAATCTTTCCATATGCCCAAACCGCCTCAAAGCATTACGCTTCACCCATTCTACCATTCCACAATACATCCCCGTTGCATTCTCAACCATACTAAATTCATCATACACCCCTCATTTCTTCATTCCATCTAGTCATACCACATGCTCCTCTCAAATATCTCATTTCAACAGCCTAGATTTTTGATCTTTATGACTCATCCTATGTCCATGTTTCAGTTGAATAGGTTAGGGTCAGGAGGACTATGCTCTCCCTTAATCCTTTTTTCACTTCCTTACTTATTCCATTAAGGGACCTATTGATTCTTCCAACCTGTACTGCTCTCTCCCTTATCACTTCTTCCATATCACCAGACTTACCCAAGATAGCTTTTAAATACTTAAATTTTGTCACTTCCTTCAGTCTTTCTCCACCCATATCTGTAACACAGTTTAGTACACTTTTTTCTTTCACCATGTAGGACTTTGCAAAATCTATACTTTCACTCTGTTTCCTTTGAAACACCATTACTTTACTTTTACTCACATTTACCCTCAGAGAAGGTTCTGTAGCTTCAAAAAGTTTTAAAATTCATGCTCTAGAGTACTTTACTTTATTTTAATCCCAAGATATAATCAGTATCAAAGTTTTTCTGTTGCAGTTGATAAACTGCTATTTAACTTATTGCACATGACACATTTGAATCATGTTTATTGACTAATGTAGCCAACTAATTGTTTGATTTCCTTCAAGGACCACCTTATGCTCCCCAACCAGTCACTTTCTCAGAATATTTGGATGTCTTTAATGCATCCAGAATAGAAGAAGAGAGGATAGATTCATGGGAGACAGCTCAAGGTTGGTTTCATGAGAAGATAACAGGAGATGGCAGCACCTCAACACTCTGGGATAGTAGCCTTACCATGAGTTATTTGCACAAAATAATGGCTGGAAGTATGCGCAAGCCCCTAACTAAATATTTGCTCTCAAGACGACATGGGTCAGATTCTTTATCTGATAATCAAACTTTTCCATTGAAAATAAACACAGCAGAAGATCGGATTGTAGTGAATGATGAAGAGAATTTTCAAGAATTTAAGTACCATCAGTATCACAGTGAAGATGGTATTGTTCTTCCCTTCACAGTTGCTGATGTCATTCACTCTGTTCTTCCAAAATCTCGAATCATTGCTGTGATTCGGGAACCATTGTCGAGGTGAGGATGTTATTCCTATATACTTTTTATTGTTTTGAGGTTATAAAGTATTTTCCTTTACTTTCAATCTTGCTTATGAAAGAAGTACAGTTCTAGTTTAGGGACACCACAGAAATGATTTATGAATTTAGATGAAATGCACATCATTGGACTATTTATATTTGGAAGAAGTGATTTAGTTCAGGGGAGCATGATTTTGAGCATTATATTTTCCCTACAAAAAGTACGAAAAGGGCTATGATGATAAAGTAAAATGTAAGGTAAAGTGAAACACTGGTATAAATCAATAGAATCTGTGAAAACTTCATCTAACTTCATATTACAATTGAAATATATGCAAGACATTGTCATTTTCCTTCTGCCACATTCATTGCATGTGTTTGGAGGAAGTGCACAAATTTAGTGAACACTAAACAAGCTTCCCAGTAACTGAATGCAAACATCATAATATTCAAATTTTTTTCAAATATCAAAAATATAGTAAACGTAAGTTGCTTGGGGAAACTAGGTGAGGTTTTTATAGGCTTTGTGGATTTCTAAGGTTTTTAATTACTTTTAATCCAAATTTTCCAAGATCAATATAGATCTCTCCATTACCATTATTTATTACTACAGGACAATAAGTAGAGTTTCAAATCCTGCTCCTAATGTCATAATCACTCCTATTATGTATGGGTTTACTACTATGTGCTTCCACATCCAAAAGTTTTTCTATAGTGCATTTAATTGGAACTTTATAATGACATGCCTCCTGTATCCCAGATTCCATGTGTAATGGCATTGTCTTTGGTATATACTGTTTGATTAAACTAATTTGTATGGTACATCATTGATGCACACCACTGATGCAGTGCTCCATGCAGACAGTTCTCCAGATAATTTGTAACTTTATTGCTGCCTTTGCTAGTACCTGTGTTGCTTTTACAGATTTTCTTCATGTTTTCTTGTATACAGCCTTTTGTCTCCTTTTTCCTTGAAGTGTTCTGATGCAACATCATTCATCTTTTTTCTCCAGCTGAGTTTTCTTTTGTGTGTGACTTATTTAGCCTCTTTTTTGTATTTGTGCATCAAGTTTTTTTCAAATAAAACACTGCAGATTCTTCTTGCAAATATACAGGGACTTGTGTTAGAGGGACATGTTGTGCTATTAGAAGGTAAAGTACAGTAAATGCTTTACCATAATAACCACCAAGTTCAGTGTAAGATCCTCAAGCTTATCTCTTTACCTGTGTGTTATATGTAACTATAATCCATTCACATGGGATGGACTAAATGCATATATGTATTGTAGGATTGAGTATTTTAGCGTGAACCCCACAAGCTGGAGGCAAGGATGCCCTTTTGTATGTCAAGCTCCTAATTATAATGTCTTTTCATTTCCAGGTTGTATTCAAGCTATCTTTTCTTTACAAAGAAAACAAGCTTATCTCCAGAAGACTTTGATAAGAATGTTAGGACTTCAATCCAGAAGTGGAAGGACTGTATTAGAGAATATTCAGACAGAACTTGTGCCTACAACAAAACTTTGCAAAATAGTATGGTAATTTCCATTCATCCCTCATTGATACTCTTTCATATATTCAGAGGTTGGAAATACATATAAATTATTCACCAACTAGGTAGATTATCGATAATCCCTTCACCCAAGTCAAACCATCAAAGAATTGGAAGTAATATATAGAATATTAGTAAAAATGTATTTTGAGGGTGATTTATATTACCAAAAACCATATCAAGCTATTTGCTTCACAAAGCATAATAAATTTTGACATGCATTTAAATCTAGAGTGCTACATTCTGTTTTGGTTAGGTTAGAGTAGGTTGTCTGTGTTGTTTTTTACTCATATATACTAAGCTAACCTAATTTGTTAAAAAAATGCCCCAGCTTTAAGTGCATATATCAGAATTTAATTTACTATTTGAAACAAATTGTTTGAGGAATTATTTTAATCAGCACTCCAAAAAATTAATTTTCTCTAAAAAATGAAACTAAGCCTAGTCTAAATTTTAAGAGAGCCATTTCTTGTGCCTTCATTTTCTTTATTAATGTATTTGGCCTATGAATTTAAGTCCAGCAGGAGCATATGCTATAGTTCTTTAAGGGATTTTAAATGTCTTTCTTTTTATTTTGTTGGCATTGACTTAGTATTATTTTTGGGGATGTTTGTATTTGAACAATTTGTTTATGCAAAGTTTGTGCAAACTAAGGCTGATTCCAGAAGTTTGGCACAATGTGCATGCATTCTTTTGAGTTGCACTGCGTCATGTCTGCTTTCTTTGTTTGAGCCACAAAATAGGTGGGATCAATTTAACTTAAAGACATGAATTTTGCATTAACCCCTCAACTCTTACCGAAGGTTCCCTTTCCAACCTTAAAAATTTACTATTTTTCAAGGTTTCAAAAAATTAATTTAACCTTACAATTACAGAGATAGCTATATGATAATAAAAATCACTTCAAAAGTATATTTTGTCCACTGCTTTCAATAATAATGTGTATCATTTTTGTATATGTTTGAGCAAAGTTGTGTATCAGTTTTGTGGATGTTCTAGCAAAGTGCACTAAAAAGTTGTGGAGTAATGCTTGAGTGTCAAGTGAGGTGCCAATGTGCATGTTTTAATGTTTAACTTATCTATACTAAAAAATTGACTGCTGATTATTATTGTTTTACTTTATAATATGTCTGTCCTTTTAACAATCAGTGTGATTCTTTGACATTTTTTTCATGACAGCAAATTTAAGAAGTCGAGAAAATTACCAACTGCACCAGATACATTTTATCAAGGTCTGATGGGCATGGGCAAAACTGACTCCACTTTTGCTAGAAACAACATCTCCTGCTGGAAGAGTCAGTGTCCTTAAAATAACTCTCCATATATCCAAAAAGAGATCATCTGTCTATCTATATATCTGATGCCTGTTCCCTCCAGCAATTCCCATGAAGGGAGTGACCACGGCAAGAGTCTCCACATATCCCTGTTCTTACATGCCTCCCTTGCGTACACCATTCCATGCATTTTTCCACCACATCTCTCCCAGTCTTCCTCTCACATCAAACCCGTTAATTGTACTAACACACTCTTCTTTTAAACTCACAGTCTTGCATTCTTTCCACATGCCCACAACACCTCAAAGTATTACATTTCACCCACTTTACCACTCCACAATTCATTCCCTTTGCATTCTCTGCCATACCACATCTCCCATATACCCCTTTATATCTCTTTTCATTCCATCTTGTCATTCCTCATGCTCCTGTCAAATAGCTCATTTCCACAGCCTGGATTCTTGACCTATGTGACTAATTCCATATCCATATTTTGTTTGCATGTCAGGGTTGGGAGGACTATGCTGTCCTTTAATCCTCCCTTCACTTAATACTTATACCTCTACTCTACATTATTCTATTAAGGGACTCAATGACTTCTACCCTGTAATGCTCTCTCCCTTATCTCTCCTTCCATATCACCAAACTTACACAAGACAGCTCCTATATAATTAAATAATCTCATGTCTTCCAGTCCTTCTCTTTTCATATCCAAAGCACAGTTTAGATCACTGTCTTCTTTCACTCCATATGATTTTCCATAATCTATACTTGCATTCTGTTTCCTTCCAGACACAATTACTTTACTTTTGCTTGCATTTACTCTTCATCACTCTCTGTAAACAACACATTATCTTCTGCAAATAGGCTTACCACTAGCCACCATATCTGACTGCCACACTCCATCTCTGCACCCCCTTTTCCTAGTTTTCTTTCACATTTTCCAGTCTTTCTCTTACCATATCCAAAGCACAGTTTAGTTTACTTTCTTCTTTCACTCTATACTTTCATTGTTTCCTTCCAGACATCATTACTTTACTTTTACTTGCAGTTACCTTCAATTGCCTGTGCATACACACATCTTAAAACACACTTACAACCTTCTTCACCTCCTCTTCACCCTCAGCAAACAACACAGTATCATCTGCAAACAGACTTGCCACTAGCCACCATATCTCACCTCCACACTCCATCTCTGCACCCCCTTTCCCTAGTTTTGCTTTCATCTCTCTTATCACTCCATCCATATATTTAAAAGCCATAGTGACATCACACAGCTCTGCCGTACACCCACATATATACCAAAACTTTTGCTTAACTTTCCATCCACTCTTACACATGTATTTGCTCCTCTATAAAAGGCTTTCACACCTTCCAACATTTTTCTTCCTACCACATATATCCTTAACACATCCCCTAAAGCATTCCACTCAACTCTGACATCATCAAGCATTTCAGGATCATCTGCCCAGTCCTTTAAATTTAGCTGAAAGCTACTCAGTTTCCTTCCCAGAAAACACAAATGTGTTCTGTGATTGACATGGCTGGAGGATGACTAACTGTGGGGAAAAATTGTAGGACACTGCCACCTCAGCCACCGTTCAGTCTTGGCACAAACCTTGAAATATAGCCGCAAAACTCATTGCACGAATATGTATCTAAGAGTTGTTTAGTTGATATAAATATATGTCTGGAGTAGATGAGGGTTAAAGTGTCTTACATGTCAGAGAAGTCTTGAGCGACAAATTGCTTTCAATTCTAAAGAGATAAGCCTCAGATTCAAACTTTGGGCCACAACATGCTCTGCTGCTGATGCCAGTTCAGTGTAAATGTTCAAGACAGAGCACTGCAAGCTTTGCTGTTTCATGAGCCCCTTCAGTGGAGCTCCTGCACAAGAAACTGGCCACATTCACCAAGCAGGACCATAGGTTAACAAGTGTGGTGATATTTTGTACCTGTCTGTGTAAGGTGACTGCAGGTCCAGTTAAGGAGTAAGTGTTGAGTGTCTTAAGTATGAAAGTTACATCACGGGCATGATGAGTTCTGTGATATGTTGAATCTATGTTTGTAGTGGAGAGTGATTTCCTGAACATATAGGAGAGTGTCATTCGTATGTGCTTGGAGAATGTATAATCAAATAAGTGTATGTTGACTGCAAAACATTACAATTCTGTCTTGTACAGTACTGTGAATCAATGGGGTCATCCAAATTTTTTTTCAGGGTGTACGTTTATATAATGGATTATACAGCATATTCATACGTGACTGGCTAAAGGTATTTCAGCGAAAACATGTGCTGATATTGAGAATGGAAGATTACCATCAAAATATTGCTGAGACTATGGATACAATCTTCAGTCACCTTGATTTAAGTATGTACTGTTCAAGTTTGTTACTTACAAAATTTGATGTATTTATATTAATTGTAGAGACTTTCTTTAAAATTGCCCTTCAGTATATAGCAATTAAATCACTTCCTATAAATGCTGCATTTACTGGTACAAAATTCCTTAAAATAATATGTTTGTAATGCATCCATTTTTCACATTACCTCAAACTTCAACCTTTTCTGTTGCGACCATTGCATGATGTAATACCATATCTTGTTATGTGATTGATTAACGTACAGAATACAGTACTAAAAAAAACTACAGGTAGTTGTCGACTTACGACCTATGCGACTTACGACTGACTGCATTTACGACCACGTACGTATGACACTTTTGGGCCAGCTTCTGGCACTGCCAGGAGGCTGGGAGGCTAAGTGCTGGGGACGCTTACATCATTCCAGCGCCCCGCACAAAGCTCCCAGCACAACACACTTCCTCCTGTGTTTGTTTGTCTTTCACTTTGGAAATTTTTCTACAATATCACCCCCAAGATGTCTACCAAAAGATGATTCAAACTTACGAACATAATGATAGAAAACAAATTGTGTAGAATGTGTTGAAAGATGATAAGTACTAAGACAGTGGTGATACAATGGTTATAACAAAAATGAGAAAAGAAAAGGCTCATAGAATATACATAAAGATAATTATAATATCATTAAACTGTATAATATACCTAAGGTAATTATAACATAGGTCGAGTAACAACCAGATCAACTTGCGACTGGTCTGTCGGAACCATTCGCAATCGTAAGTCGACGACTACCTGTACAAGGAAGAGATGTAACTAGGATGTCATTGGTAAACCAGTGTTACCTGAATGGTGGTGTTTGGGTTGGTGCATTTGAGTCTGGGAACATGCTTGTCATAAAATTTTTATTATGTGGACAAGAAAAGGACCTGTTTACAAATTTTATATACAAAAAGATATCCAGTTTGTATAGACCTTCACTAATATCAATGTTACAATTTTCTTTGTATTTAGTAATAGAAGATTCAGTGATATTTCTCATGGTAAAGGAGTTAGAGTTAATAACTGAGTTGGTATTACTCCAGTCGATACATTAATCATAATTTTTAACATGATTATACAAGGCTTTTGATTCCTGTCCTCTTCTCATACTATATTTATGTTGTTTAAGTCTAACATAAAGATCCTTACCAGTTTGCCTAACTTAAAACATATTATGGTTTTTACATGGTACTCTATAAATGAAGCCCATGGTGTTGTTTAAGTCTAACATAAAGATCCTTACCAGTTTGCCTAACATAAAACATATTATGGTTTTTACATGGTACTCTATAAATGCAGCCCATGGAACTTTCTGGTGAGTTCCTGATTAAGATATTCTTTATGGTATTGTTGTTGCGGAAGGCAACATTTGCATTAAAGGATTTAAGCAACCTGGGAATTAATGCAAAAATTATCAGTAAAAGGAAGAACTAAAAGATTCTTGGTGTCAAGGGGATCTATCAGTGAAAGATCTTGGAAACTATAACTTGGATCCAAGTTAATCCTCTTACAGGTCCTCACCAGAGTTAGAACCTGTAAAGGACCTGTAAGAGGATTAGTGAACAGAGTGTGGTATATAGCATTCCATGTAATGGTTTCCAGTAAAAGTACTTTGGAGAATCTTCTAGAGGATTATATAGAAATTACTAGAACATAGGACCGATGATAAACTACATAGATTATCAAATGCTCTGGTACAAAATATTGATGAAAGCAATCATCTTCCAAATGGGAGACTGCTAGTGTTGTTCATTGTGGAGTCAGCAAATCCTTGAGGAAATCTTTAGAGGCCATGCACATTGAAATGGAAGAATCAACCAATGGAAGACCAGGGTGTGTCAGCTGGTCTATGACAGCAGCAGAGGTAGCCAATTGAGACTGGAGTTCCAGAAGAGGGAGGAGCCTATGAAGGAGAGCACAGTTTGGCCCGATATGATTCAGGTTGGCCTGACTTTATATGTGCGTATTGTCTTTCTAATTCAGTCAGTTCCTGATTAAGACTGTTGTTGAAACATTGGAATAAAATTGGAGTTCCAGGACAGTGTTTCCATTCACCTCCCCTCCAATCTACATTCATCAAGATTGACTTATGTATATGTATGTGTATGTATATTTACCATATGTATATATCTTTATGTTGATGTGTGTATATATATATGAATGTGTACATATGTGTATGTGCGTGTATATATATATTTTTTTTCATACATATCCGCCATTTCCCGTGTTAGCAAGGTAACGTCAAGAACAAGGGACTAAGCCTTAGAGGGATAATCCTCACTTGGCCCTCATCTCTGTTCTTTCTGTTGGAAAAGTAAAACAGGAGGGGAGGATTTCCAGTCCCCCGCTCCCTCCCCTTTAAGTCACCTTTTAGGACACGCAGGGAATACGTGAGAAGTATATTATTATTATTATTTATTCATTTATATTATTTATTATACCTGATCGCTGTTTCCAGCGTCAGCGAGGTAGCGCCAGGAAACAGATGAAGAAAGACCCATCCCCCCACATACACACATATATGCATACATGCACATATATGCACAGTACATACATATACATACCAGCATACATATATTCATACATATACATACACATGCATATACACATATACACATGTACATATTCACACTTGCTCGCCCCCAACCATTCCTGATGCCACCCCGTCCCACGGGAAATAGCATCGCCACCCCGCGCGCCGGCGAGGTAGCGCCAGGAGACAGACGAAACGGCCACATTCGCTCACACCTAGTCCCAAGCTGTCATATGTAATGGGGATAGGGGTGTAAGAATACTTTCCACGTATTCTCTGCGTTTCGTAGAAGGGGCAGGAGCAGGGGGCTGGAAACCTTCCCCTTCTTGTATTTTCAATATATAAAAGGGGAAACAGGAGAAGGAGCCAGGCAGAGAGTGTTTATATATATATATATATATATATATATATATATATATATATATATATTATCCCTTTAGGATAGGGAATAGAGTATATTTTCCACGTATTCCACTGATTGTCGTAGAAGGCGGCTGAAGCGGGCGGGAGCAGGGGGCTGGAAACCTTCCCTTCTTGTATTTCAATTTCTAAATTGGAAACAGCAGGAGTCAATCGGGGAGTGCTTATCATCATAGGTAGTATCTATGAGGATAGAAACCTGGATGATCTGACTCTGAGTGAAACAAAGCTCAAGAGTAAGGGAAAATGATGGTTTGGAAAAGTCATGGGAGTGAAGTCAGTGGCTGGAGAGAAAACAGGAGCTAAGAAAGGAGTAGCTCTTCTCCTGAATCAGGAGTTGTGGGAGTGTGTGATACATTGTAAGGAAGTAAACTCCAGACTAATGTGGGTAAGACTGAAAATGAATGGAGAGAGATGAGTGATCAATGGTGCTTATCCCTCAGCTATTGAATAAAAAGATCTGGAGAGGCAAGTGTTTTGGGAGCAGCAGAGTGGGTGTCAGTAGCTTTGGTGCACGAGACCGGGTATTAGTGATAGGTGATTTAAATGCTAAGGTGAGCAATGTGGCAGTTAAAGTTATGATTTGTGTGTATGGGGTATTCAGTGTTGTGAATGGAAATGGTGATGAGTTCGTAGATTTTTGAGCTAAAAAAAGACTAGTGATTAGGAATACCTGCATTACAGAGATATTCACAAGTATACGTTTGAAAGTAGAAGAGATGGTCAAAAGAATTATTGGATTATATATTAATTGATAGGCGTGTTAAGGAGAGAATTTTGGATCTGAATATACTTAGAGGGGCAGCTGGTGGGATGTGTGATAACAATCTTGTGGAAGCGAAGTTAAAGAATTTTAGAGGTTTTAAAGAAAGAAGAGAGAATGTCGGGGAAAAGGAAGTGGTGAGTGTAAGTGGGATTCGAAGGGAAAATTGTTTGAAAAAATATCAGAAGAGATTGAATGTAGAATGGCAAAAGATTTAAGCAAATAACCTTAGGGGAGTAGATGAAGAATGGAATGAATCTAGGAAAGCAGTGATGGAATGTGCAAGAGATGCATGTGGTATGAGAAAGGTGGGAGGTGGGCAGATTAGGAAGGGTAGTGAGTG
>JAYMFT010137554.1:0-12900 GCA_038088735.1 Panulirus argus
ACATATATATATATAGATATATATATATATATATATATATATATATATATATATATATATATACACACACAAGTATGAAACTCCTTCCCCCATACAGTACAAACAGTTAATTACAACTAGGTATTTACACACGGCCCAGCCTCAGAGGGAAAAGATAGGTTGGCTGGAGCAGCCTGCCCAGCCCGGGTCTCGAACACAGGGCCCGGCCATTCATGAGTCGAGAAACGTTGACCATTACACCACGGGGGTTTACCTGGCCCTCTGGTGTGTTTTGTCCATACATCTGCTCATGGCTGATGGTGGTTCGGCCATCATCCATACATCCAGAAAGGGCCTCAGACGTCATCATCATCCACATACTAGCCGTCATCCAACTGTCATACGTTTACATGTCTGGATGAGCATGTGTTACGCCCACAGGGATCTTCACCTGTACAAGCAGCCGTTACTCAGACATCCAGATATCACCCGAACACCCGGATGACCAATTGGATGTCTAATGTCATCCATACTCATAATCTTTATGCGATTATCTCGCCTTCACCCCTCACATCCAGCATCATCCACGCATATGGCCATCCTCGGTTAGAGACCTTGGATGATAATCACCATCCAATTACCTCGCATCATCCAGATCCTCAGTCATCACCCGCATCCCCAGCCGTCATCCACACACACCTAGCTGTATCATTCCAGCAGCGGCGCAGCGTCGGGCCTGGCCTGACCTGACCTCTCGGAAATAGAGAAAATGATTATAAAATCGCTTTAGCCTTCCGGGATGAACTAGATTAGTCTAATTGGAAGTAATGGCAACACGGCCGAGGGGGAGAGGAGGAGGGGGTGGGGAGGGAATGGGGAGGGGGAGCTGGGGAGAAACAGGATTGGGGCGAGGGTGTCGGCGGGAAAGGTGGGCGGGGGGGGAGGGGTGGCACGCCAGACTGCTGCTGTAAGACCTTTCAGACGCGATGAGGAACAAGAGCGCGGAGAGCGTGCGTAGTACCGGGCCAGGAAAAGACTCGACCCCTCCCCTGAAGCCTTCCCCGTTTTTCTTTCTTCTCGGAGTCACTTCTGCAGCAGAGCTTTTACTCGTGAAGTCAGACACGTCTTCATGAGAAGACAAGTGTTTTGATTTGGCCTCTGCTGACAAATCTTTTTGGTCCTTAACCAAAAAAGGAAAAATGATATCCTTTACTCAAAGTACTCAGCCTTTCCTCCTCTTTTCCGACCTGATCATCCTATTGCCACTTTCCAGCTGATAAAGCCGCTCTTTTTGGTACCTTGTTTTCCCACTGAGTCAACTTTGGATGATTCTGCTTCTGATCCTACACTTTCGTCTCCTGCCGCTGACCCTTCCATCTCCATTCTCTTCGCGCAGGGTCTTCCAGGGTCCTTTCTCAGCTCTAGGTGGACAAGTAGTGTGGCCCAGATGGCATACCTCCTCCAGTCCTACGGGAGTGTGCCTCTGGGCCAGCTACGATCCTCGTCCGCCTATTTCATCTTTCTGAAATCCCAGACATTTCCTTCCTTTTGGAAGCAAGCGTTGGTTGCAGCCCATCCCTAAGAAATGAGATCGCATAAACTATTGACTTACTGTTCTCATTTCTGCTGTCTTCAGGGTCTGCGAAACTCCTTAACTCTCGCTTTCTCAAACATTTTAAGAAATAATCCCATTACCTTCTTTCAGATCACCAGTACGGGTTTCGCAATGCTGGGTCTACTTGGTGACCTTCTTTCCTAAGTGGCTCACCTCTGGTACTCCTCTCTCAAGGAATTTTGACGAGACTTATGTAGTAGCCCTCGACATCTCCAAGGCATTTGACATCATGTGGCACAAGTCATTGCTTTCTAAACTCCCTTCGTTTGTTTTTTTCTGCTTCTCTCTGTTCTCTAATGGAAAGCTTCCTCTCCGGTCGTTCTACTGCAGTATTCGCGTAGATGGAGCGATTTCCCCCTCTCTCCTATCCTGTCAGCAGTGGTGTTCTCCTTTTTTTTTTTTTTTTGTCCTACCGCCTACTCCCTTTCCTCCCCTCTCACTGAATAATCTTCTCTCTTGTTCTTCTAATCCTACCAGCTCTAATGCTGATGATAACACTCAACACTCAACATTTCCGTCGCTAAGAAATAACAAAAAAACAAATGCACTTAAACTATCGTCGGCAAAATACTGGAAAATATAAGAAAGAGACTAGTGGATCACTACCTGCAAAGGAGAAACTGTCTAAGTGAAGGACATCATGAGTTCAGAGAAGAGAGGGGCATTCATAACAGATCCTTGCTATTTCTATGATAGAACCGAGTTCTGTATCAGACGAAGGAGGTGGACTGTATGCTTCCAGATTGTCAAAAGGCATTCGACACTGTACCACACTGGAGTGGTGGTAAAGAAGCTGGATCATCAAACAGGCTCAAGAAAAAGACGGCTCCTTCCATGGAACGAAGATTATCTCACTGGAAGGGGATAAGGCCGAATGCCAGAGGAGCTTTTCCAACCTGGGTTGAAGTAAACAGTGGAGTGCCACAGGGCTCGGTCCTGGGACCGGCTGTGATCTTGGTTTTCGTAGATGTCACACCAGGATGACGGGCTTCACAATGGGATATGTTTGTGGGTGATGCTAAGTCCATGAGAGATGCACTGGATAATGACTGCTCCAGCTGAAAAAGAGAACCAGACAACCCGCCAGAGTAGTTCTAGTGGATGGTTGCAGATGAAGTTCAGCCGACGTATATGGGAGGTAATAAAGATGGGGCACAGTGGAAGACGATCTTTGATTTAGGAGGTAACAAAGTCCTCGAATCTGTGTGAAGGGACTTGGTATCCACATTTCTACCTGAACTATCGCCATAAGACCACGTCAGGGGAATGTCAAGGAAGCAACCTCTCTGCTACTTTATCAGAATTGTATTTGGATAAGGATTTGCCCAGTAAGGTATTTACAAGTTTTATTTGACTTGAATTAGAATATGGATCTCCAATTAGGTCACCTCATTTGAATGATTAAAAGAGAAAGCCCAGAGGAGGGCAACAAAGATTGCACCTAAAAGAGAGAGCTGAGTTACAGGAAGAAAATATTGGTTATGAATTATCCCACAATGTTAAAGAGAAACGTAAGGGGGGAATTGATCGAAATTGGAGTTTCTAAACCGGTTTAACAATGTCGATAGTGAACATTTCTTTGAAAGATGTATGAGAAGACCAGCCAGAGGACACAAAAAAAGAAATAAACAAAGAAATTATTAGAAAGGAAATATAATTAAAGACGTACATTTATAGCATAAGGGAAGCGATGGCTGGAATAAACTAGATGATGAAACCGAATACAGACAGGATACAGGAGTCTGGGTCACCGTCGCTACATCCTCCGGTTGGAGAACCAGGGACCCATCATCGTGCCGGGACAGAGCTTGAGTAAAAAGGTGTAGCTGTGGAAAGCCAATTAGGACTGATATTTGCCGACTCCCACATATACCATCTTGAAAACAATATTCTTTCAGGTCTCTTCCTCCATCCAGCCACCGATTGCCCTTACGTGGACGACATCTAAGTCGTGGTCAGTGACAATGGCCATCACATCCGTCTCGGGGAGGCTATGGTGACCAGGTCGGTCTTAAAAAATTTCTTGCGAACTGACCTGCAGCAACGGCATTGCTTCCCTGGACGTTCCTCTTGACGGCAGTGCCGGTCAACTCACTCCTCCTGTCCACAAGATGCTTATTGATCCTGGAAACTGCCTTCATGCCGCTGGTGACTGTCCTCGGAGATACGAGGCTGGCTATTCATCAAAGCCTTCCTCAGTCGAGCTTATGAGACGTCTTCCAACTGAGACTTCTTTATTATACAACGGAAACCCAGCGCCTCAAGCAGACTCCTCATCAACAGCGTATTTTGTAATACAGCGAAAGACGAGCAGATTTGCCTCTTTCTAATCGTCAGTAAAACTTGTAGCAGTACTGCGCAGACTGCCTCAGGTGAACATAACACACGATAATCCATCCCAACCAGGTGTTGCCACCTTTAAAAGGTGGGAGACGAGAGAATATCTCCGTAGCATCATCTCCAACAACACCAGCGTGGTATCATCTCCTCCAACAACACCAGCGCAGCACCATCATCTCCAACAACACCAGCGTGGCATCATCTCCTCCAACAACACCAGAGTGGCATCATCTCCTCCAGCAACACCAGCTTAGCATCATCTCCTCCAACAACGCCAGTGCAGCATCATCTCCAACAACACCAGGTGCACACAGACCAACGATCTGCTCGGACTTGTAACTCACAACGACGTCACGATGACTGATGTTTTGTCATTTGCTAAGAACTTCCGCCAGAACCAGAATTTATGAATTCACGTGCGATGGAGAATGTAAACTAGTTTGCCGGCGTGGAGTATGGGGGAGTGACTATAATCACCCTCTCTTGACGTACGATTATGTGTCTCCAACTAGGTGTTCCCAGATCTCCTATGGAGAACCAACACAGGATCAGACTGACAAGGCGGCAGATTGCAGAATCAGCACAGTAGAAAGTTGTAAACTTCAAAACAACGTAAACTACATCGGTATGATTGCCACTACATCACTCAATCGACGTTTAACACTTACTTCATCCTCAAACCGGAGGCCCTGAACTACGTATGCAACAAGATGACATGCAATGTCACTCGTCAGCATCTTACTGAAAACACGATAATGCTGAAACATTACCACGACCCTAAATGACTACAGTTATATAACAAGCCATGTACATTAGGAGCTTATAATCCCTTTATAAATCGTCAGAGTACAGGACAAGTGAAGACTCTACAATTGTTCTCTGCAGCACGCCAAACGACCCCGCTCTCTACCTCCACCGGACTTTCCCAGGTGCGGAGACCTCAGGCAAACCCCCCAACCGTAAAAACAATGAGTTTGATCCCTACCGACCACACTACCACGCCTGAGCTATGAGGGAGCTCGGTCCACCGATCATCATACTGACGTACCTGCTCGTATTTGAAACGCTTCAAGATGTGATTCATTACCGTTTTGTTCTTTATGTAGTTTTTTATTTCCAAAGTTAGATATTAAGAAGGGTTAAAATGCAGCAGTTGTTAGAGAGCCTCGGATGCCGTCCCGAACGCCAAGTCTTTATTAAAGCTGTGGAGTCTATCTTGAGGCTGAAGGAGTCCCCCTTGGCTGTTATTGAGGAACTCAAAAGGACACTTAAGGAATCCCCTTTTCCTGTTCTTGATAATCCTAAGCACCGCTAGGGGAGGTGAGGAGGTGGGGTGTGCAGACGCTGAGGCAGAAGGAGAGAGAGAGAGAGAGAGAGAGAGAGAGAGACCCTGCTGCAGAGCTGCTCTTCGCAGGCATCACAGCTGGACCCCAAGGGAGGTTGGCCCTCACTCCCCCCCCTCCCCCCCTCCACACACACACACACACACACACACAACACCTCCTACTCACTCACCCCAGCCCTAGTCCTTTCAACCTTCCTGCGGCTGACAATAGTGGCCGCTTTAACACACACACACACACAGTTATACAGTCAGTCAGGAGACAAGAATCATGGAGGCAAGTTCTCGTCGCGTGTACATGAGAATTCCTCGCGCCATTGTGTCGTTGGGCTCGCAAGGCGGTGATACACCATCTTTACTAGACTCTGGATATTGAGAATGTCGTGTATGGTACACTAACTGGAAATAGCTATCATGAAGTGGATGAGGTTTAATTCTGTGGTAAATGAGGGGATGTTAAAAAGAGCAGAGATGAGACCAGAAGATTCGCGTAACTGTGGAAACTCTTCAGAGGTCAGCAATCTACGGTTACATAGATCGGGATATGGAATTCTGTTTCCAGGAACCAGCCAGTGTGGATGGGAGGTTCTGTGAAATTTCGAGTGAAGGAGCACGAACATAGGTGGCTGTTGTCTGGAATAAAAAGAAGAAAAAGTGAAGTATTTTCGTTATGCGAAGTGGACAAGAAAGAGGCGGTGCTGTAACCAGCCGGCGTTTGTAACGTACAAGAGACAAAGGAACGAGCCTACCAGCATGAGAAGGGAGGAACGGAGAGATTTAAAAAAATAATATTGAGGACAAGGCTGGAGGAAATCCGAAACTTTATCAAAATCCATCAGGAGTAAATTGTCTGTTAATCATGAGAAGGGATTCAGAGGGAAGACTTGTAGAGGATTATAGAAGGATAAAATTTCAGACGTATTTTTGTGGCACAAGACTGTAAAAAGACAACATGAGAGGGAACGGGGAGGTCGTCTTGGAGAGCACTGAAATATCTAGAAAAGACATTTGCAAAACTCTAAAGAGTCTTTACCCGGCTTATGTTCCACATGAAATTTTTCCATATGTCTTGATAACATGTAGGCACACATGACAGATAACTTGACTTGTTGTTCAGGATGTCGCTGGAGAAAGGTTTAGTGCCAAGGCGACTGGGATGTGTTGTATTACAGACTTGTCTCCCTAACAAGTGTGATTTGTAAGGCAATGAAAAAGATAATAAGAAAGCAAGTGGATGACTTTCTATAGAGAAGAAATTATTCAAGTGAGAGCAGACATAGATTCAGATTTCCACGAGAGAGGAAGCTCCGTTTTAGCAAAAAAGACAACACCGGGTGGATTGTCTATGCCTGTGCTGAGAGAAATCATTTGACTCTGGAGGAGCCTGGTAGAGAAGCTAGATCTCCAAGTAGGAGTAAGGGGAAGACGCCTTTGTCTGACAGAGGATTATCTAGGTGGATGGAAACAAAGGACGAATGTCAGAGGTACCATTTCCAAATAGGTTCAGATACAGTAGGTGTGGATTACTGTTCTTGACCATTGGTTGTTACTGGTCGAAAGAACTGGACTGCTAACTGAAGATGTTTGCGGATGATACATAGGTCACGGGGAAGTGAATAAGCGAGGAGGATTGCAGAAACTACAAGGGGACCTAGACAGACTCTGAAGTTGGTCTGTTACATGGTTGATGTAATTCAACCCGAGTAAATGTAAAGTAATGAGGATCGGACACAGTGAAGGAAGGTCTTGACCTGAATATTATCTAGCCGCAGGAGTCTGTGTGTAAGAGGGACTTGGTTGAAGACTTCGTCCTTATCCTGTCTCCTGAGTCAGTACTTTAGAATAATAGTAAAGGAGACAAACTGTCTGCCGGGAAATAATAGGGCTGCAGCCAGTCATATACATAAGGAAATATTCAACAAGCTGTTCACACCTTAACGTAAGGCCAGAACTAAGAATATGCTTCTCATGTTCGGTCATCACACTTCAAGAAGTACGAAGAACTAAAGAATTAGCACAGGCTTTATGAGAACTGAGTTGCAGGAGAAACTAGAGGCCTTACATTTGTCCACCATGGAAGAGAGAAGAGTGAGAAGTGACTTGTTCACAGCCATTAAAGATTTAACACGTCGATAACTCTAGATGGTAAACAGTTTTAAGAAAGATTTTGGGGGTAGGACAACCACAGGATATAACTGAAATTAAGCTTGAATCTTATTAAAAAGAATGTAGATGAACACTTATGATATAAGATGACTGGAATGAAATCAGTTACGAATGTGGACGGCATACGAAAATTTTAAAACATGTATGACATTAGAGAAAGATCAAGAGATGGTGGCCCCCTCGAGTGTACAGCTTCCTCCCTTTAATATACAAATAGGTAATTACTGTACACAGAGACGCCCGCGGTGTATACCTAAGGAACCACGTTCTCCATCCCAGAGGGTTAGAAGGGCCACTTGGACAGCGGGAGTGTGAGTGATGTTAGAATCATCACCCAACACCTGGAGAAGGTGTTAAGGATCTTCTGACTGGAAGATGATGTTGTTCGACGATGACGTCCTTAATGACCCTGGAAGTTGAATAGGCCTCAAGCCCAAGCGACCGACCAGCCAACCGTCCAAGTGACTGGCATCGTCTTTTTATTTCCCCGTCTGTTTGTCTGTCTGTGAACTAAGCACCTTGTCTGCCTGTTTGCTAGTCTGTCTGTGTGTCTCTGTTTGTCTGTCTATCACTTTTTCATTATTACCCTCTTTCTTTTCATTCTCTCTTCCTATGTCTGTCTGTTTGTCATCTGTCTGTCTGTCTGTCTCTTTCTGTCTTTCTCTCTCACCCTCTCCCATACCGTGAGTATGTCCCCCATTCTTCAGTTAATACAACCAATCCTCTGCATTTTAACGCTAATCCACGCAGACATTCCGAGCTACATGGATCCATTTGCATATACAGACCCAGCCGAACTCCACAGCCCTAGAGAGGTCATAGAAACAGAACATACTCAAGCCTACAGTACGCCTATACACTCAGGCCTCCATAGCTGTGCCTATGTATTCAAGAATCCTCCTGATTCAATCACATATACAACTCGGATGAAAAAATCAAGTCGACATTGAGATGAATTATCGGACACACTGTGTGACACATCGTCTGACCTTATGTGACACTATCTATGCTTGTCAGACACTGTCTCTCCTTGTCTGATGACACTACGTTTGTACTCGTTGTCTGACACTGTCTCCGTCTTCGAAGCTTTTTTTTTTGTACACTATCTAGTTAGTGTCTTGTAACTGTGTCCTGTCTCTTGTGACACTGTCAGGCATCAAGTGCCTGTCTAACATCATATGACACTGGCTGGCCATGAGCGACACTGTCTGGTTTCCTTTGATATTGTCTACCCTCGTGTGACACTGTCTAGCTACATGTGACACTGTTGTACCGAGTGACAGCGTCTGTTCTCATGACACTGTATGGTATTTTGTGTCACTCTCTAGTCTCATATGACACTATATGGCTTCATGTGACCTCATGTCAACATTGTCTGTCGTCGTATGACACTGTCTGACCATATATGACACCGTCTGACCACATGAGATACTGTCTGGCCTCATGTGACACAGTCTGGCCTTATGTGACACTGTCTGGCCTCATGTATATTGTCTTGCTTCATGTGACACTTTGAGTTTATGTGACACCTTGTCTGGTCACATGCGACAGTTTCTAACCTCATTTGGTACTATCTGACCTTATGTGACACTGTTTGGTCTCATGTGACACTTGTCTAGCCTCATGTATCCCTCTTTGGTGATATGAGACACTCTGTGGCTTCATGTAACATACCTCAGGTGGCACTAATCTAGCCTCATTTGACATTGTTGGGTTTCATGTGACTCACTCTCCAACCACATGTGACCCTGGTCCGATTCATGTGGCTATTTGAGATCATGGGACATCCTCTATGGTTTCGTGTGACAGTGTCTGGGTTCATGTGATGTTGTCTAGCCTTTTGTGACACTGTGTGGCCTCATGTGATTCTGGTTGGATTATTGTGACACCTGCCTTGCCATATATGACACTACTTTGATTCATGTGATGCTTTGTGGGTTTATGTGAGACTATGTGGGACCATGTAACACCCTACTTGGCCACAGGTAACAGTCTATATTCGTGTGACACAGTTTGAACTCATGTGATACTATCTAGCTTCACGAGAGAACCTATCTGGTCTCATTGGACATTTGCCTGGACTCATGTGACACTGTTTGGCCTCATGTGACACTCTATCTGACCACATGTGACAGTGTCTGGATTCATATGACGGTTTGACTCTGTGACAGTGTCTGAGTTCATGTGATACTTTGACTTTCTCTAATATTCTCTGGATTCATGTAGCATTGTCTAGATTCATGTGACACCCTGTTTGCCCACGTGACACTGTCTGTTCTCATGTGACACTTTCTGAATTCATAGTGAACCCTATCTGGCTAGATTTTTATGACACTGTCTGAATTCATGTGACAATGTCTGGACTCTAGACTCATGTGACACCCTACCTGTCCATATATAACACTGGACTCGCATCACTCTGAAATTCATGTGACACCTCATGTACCCCATGTGACGCTGTTTGGACTTATGTGACACTATATTGGATCATGTGACACCGTGTCTAGTCACCAATCCACGAGAGGGTTAGCCTATAATCTCACTGAGAAATATGCTCGGGATTGACTAGGGAAATAATCATGAGAGTTGTAGAAATAAGAACATCTGTCTCCATTTCTTATCGCTGAGAAATACCTGAGGAAAATGATGGTTAGTTCATTCAGTTCAGTATCCTGGAAAAAAAAAAATGTCGTTCAGGTGTTCAGGTAAAGGGAACAAATCATAAAGAAATTATTTGAAAAGTAGGACGAAAACAAGTTTTTGGAAATGAAGGAGAAATTCCTGCATGTAAAGGAATTTGCTTAGAGATTATTTTCCTTTTTCTTCCCCTGTAATATATATGAAATCCTTTAGAGATAACATTCAGAAATATTTGAGAAATCCTGTAGTTGTCTCAGAAATATATAAAGAGAATAAGAATGTTTTGTGGATTATTTGGAAAACACAGCTTAGTTAGCTGGTATCCCTATGATTATATCCTTGATAACTGTTTTATTATTTCTGATGACCTAGAAAATTTAAGTCAGAGACGATTTAGAAATACGTGAGAAACATTTGAGAAATGTTCCGTAATTGGTGCTCTCACAGGAGCAAAGAAATATGAATTAATCGAAATATGATTTCGAGCAGTCTTGATAAGTAATCTGAATGTAAATATAAAATAATTAGAATGTAATTGAGAAATATTTCGGGCATGATTATGATGCTTGGAGGAGTGTGTTATTATGGGAAATAATTTAAACGTTCATTGTTAGAAATAATTCAGAAGCTTATTTTTTCTTTTTTTTTTCATTTAAAGAAAACACGGGAAAAATAAGCCTTAATCAGGAGATATACGACTGGAGGTTTTATTTATTTCAGACAAATTTTTGAAAAGTATTTTCAGAAATAACTAAAATAAAAAAAAATGTTCGAGGAATATTTGAGAAACATATATTTAAGACATATTTGAGAACTATTTCATCACAGATAATCTAGAAATATATTTGATATCTGAGGAATATTTGAGAAGCATTTACAAATGAGACACATCTGAGAAGTGTCCTATTCAGAAAAGATAGTCTCAGAACGTAATTTTACGTTTGAGAAGCGAAAAGTTTTATGATGAGGAAAACTTGAGAGATATGTGTCACCTTCCGAGAAAAGCTTGATAAAGAAATATAAATTAGCTCCGAGAAATATTAAAGAAATGGCCCGCTCCGTACAGTGAGAAACATTTGAGAACTCTTGAATGTTTATACAAATGTTGAATGACGGCTGTTTAAGCGAATATTCTCTCTCTCTCTCTCTCTCTCTCTCTCTCTCTCTCTCTCTCTCTTTCTCTCTCTCTCCTATACGGAATCATGAATCGGTAACTCGATAACGAGACCCGACGAAGTAAACTGAAACCCGAAACCCAAGAGACAGGCTAGCCTCTTGCCCACTGGTTCTAGGCTGTCGACACCACCCTGGGAATCATAAGTGCTCTCCTCCCTAAGTGTAAGTAGTGTAGCCAACACAATCCTGGGAACCGTGTAGACTGTTTTTTTTTTTTTTCCTCCCCTAGTGTGGGTAGGGCAGCCTATATCATCCTGGGAATCACAAATGGAATGAAGGTGTGATTGACCAGTATTCATAAAATTTTTCAGTGAATTACTGAGATGAATGGAAAGTTATATCAGTGACAGTCTTTTTTTTTTTTGATAATTTTGAGAGGAAATGTATGTTTAAAAAACAAATAATTTCCTGATTACAAGCGAAAAGAATTTTATGAAAGTTTACGTTGTCGACTGCAAGGGTTAAATGACGTGGAAGACGCTCACTGGAGCACAAAGGCGAGGACAGAATGAAAGAAGAAAGAAAAATAAAGAAAGAGAGAAGGAAAGAAATACAGGAAAAAAAAATATCCCTTCAAAGAATGGTTTCCCAAAGTCAAAATAAAAGAGAAATTAACTTTAGACATTAGTCTAGAAAATTTCGTTAAAAGTAGTTTTCTGAAGTGAGAGAAAACAATTTCTTACCATTAGATTATGTTCTTGAAGCGAAGAAAATAGTTACTTTACAGGTAGTCTTGTAAACAAGAACTTAAAGAAACCCATGTAAAGCATAGTCTTAAAAAGTGAAACAAATACTTTAACAGCCACGTTTTGTCTGAATGTTGTCACTGTCAGGTCTTGTGTTTCATCCACTTATTGTCAACCGACGGGGCCTGATAGATCTGTCAACCGGCAAAGCTTAAGAGATCTATCAATTAGTAAGGCTTGAGAGATCTGTCAACAAGTAAAGCTTGATAGATCTTTCAACCGGCAAGGCTTTACAGACCTGTCAACCGGCAAGGCTTTACAGATCTGTCAACCGGCAAGGCTTTACAGATCTGTCAACCGGCAAGGCTTGAGAGATGTCAACCTGCAAAGCTTGACAGATTTGTCAAGGCATGACAGATCATCCAAGGAACTCGTTACCATCCCACGTCTCTCTCCTCAACCTGCCTAGGTTTTCCTCATCGTTTTCTATAACTGTGTCAGTTGCATCTCGTTTTTAGTTCTCTATCTCTCTAACCTTCTCCTGTTTTCTTTGATGTCGTATGGAAGGCTTGTGCTGGATGACGACATCTGTCAGGGACTGAACCCTTCCATGATTAGGGTGAACGTATGACGTCCCTGCCTGGGATGGTCAGTAGGGAGAAAGGGACGAGCCTGCCTGGGATGGTTAGAAGGGACGACCTCGGGACGAACCCTTCTTGTGGTGGTTAGGAGGAAGGAAGGAAGGAGCGACTTTGGGACGACCCTGCCTGGGATGTGAACAGAGAAGGAAGTGGGCCAGGTCGTGCTGGGTCGTGTGTAAGACACCAGGCAGCAAGGTGCCTCTGCCTCCAGAGTCATTTCAAATACATCTCACACTCGTTGCCGTCAATTCAATTGAGGGCAGCAAATTAACAGAGTTAAATATAATTTTCCGACATAGAGTTTTATACTTTATA
>JAYMFT010137565.1:0-12900 GCA_038088735.1 Panulirus argus
GTTCCTTTTTTGGAAAAGCAGAAACTGGAGGGGAGGATTTCCAGCCCCCCGCTCCCATATATATATATATATATATAGAGAGAGAGAGAGAGAGAGAGAGAGAAAGAGAGAGAGAGATGGTGTTCAGTATGTGTCTTGTTTGTGAGTCTGTGTGTGCATATTGTATACAGGGGATGTTTAATCTTGTATCATATTTGTGTGATGGTGCTTAAGTGCTGGTATGTATATGTATATCTTTTGTCGCTTTTATGCCTTCATGTGTGTGTTGTATATTTATGCTCTGAATTAGCTTTATGAATATCAGTAGAGATTTAAGCTAATTAAGAAACTTATAACACTGAATTTCAACGGCACTATGTTCAAACTGAAGATGGCTAAATGCATCAAAGCAAAGGAGTCAATAGCAAAAAATTCTGTTGTCATTGACAATGTCTGCGGTCGTGAGGCAAACCATGGTTGGCCAAAGGCCACAGGGATAAGTCAGGATATATGAAATAAGGGAATGTTTCTGATTGAAATATTTGAGTCTGTAATCCAACGAAAATGAGAAAAAAAAAAAAAACGAAATTTCCGAAGAAAACACAGTGGAAAACGGCGGTACAACCTTGGGTATGATGGCTTTACTCTGACCTGACCCTTAAGTGTCAGGCTTTCATACTCATTGGTCAATATTGTCGTGTAGAAGGGTCGTATTGTGGTGCTCAAGTGGTCGTATTGTCGTGCCCAAGGGTTTAGAGGCAAACGAAAACCTTTTGGTACATTAACTTTCATCGGGGCAACCCATTCAGAGCTCCAATATACGGCATAATGGAGACGAGGTCGGATGGGTTGGCGGTTGATATGCACGGCATATCTGCTTTGCCTTATGTGTTATATCGTTATGGAAGAGTAACCCCAACACAAGTGCGTCTGCGGCGGCGGTAAATCTGAGTCAAATATCACTTAGTATTTCATTCGTTCAGAAATTTTCTAAGAGAAAAATTTGATATATTCTTTTAACAATATTTTGAATTTTAATTGTTTTAGTAATCTAGATAATGATTATATTGTTTTAGACAATTTTTCGAGTTTGAGCTGTTTTGAGCATTCTGAATTTAAATTTTCTAGACACACTTATAGATTCAGTATTTTTTTTGACAGTATTTTTAATTGGTTTTGGGTAATGTTAAATTTAGATTGTTTGGAACAATATTTTGAATATGATTTGTTAAAAGGCACTGCAATTCTTTTTTATAGTTTCACACAATATATTACATATACACTATTGGACTTTTTCGTCTTCTAATTTTTGGCTATTGTGGATTAGATTTTTATTAAGTCTTCTGGCACTTTTTGTTTTTCATTGAACTGCTTAGGCTGTAAATCTGCTAACATGCATGGTACTAAGATAAAATTATAAACTATACTATTAAAACCCAAATTTTTTTAACAAATGTAACAAACCAGAAGAAGATGGCAAAATTGAATGGTGGGGATGATGGTATTTAGAATTATACAGAATCATGTTTCAAGATCACTGGATGTCTTGAAGATACTCGATTGCGGTTGTAGGTACCATACAAACATGTTACTCTCAAAAATTTGATAAATTTTCTCTGATTAATTTCTATAAAAGGGTTGTGAACGTGGTAGACAAGTCGATCTCCCTTGCCAGACAAAAGTTAGGATCTCAATCCAACTAGAAATAAAGAGAAGCTGGACTACAGACGCCATGGCTAGCTAGAGGAACTCCTCAAGTAATAAAAGGTGGCCATGTTAAGGTGGTTACTGTATCAATCTTCGTTTTACTGAAACGAAAAGAACGGATATATTGCCTCTATTTTTTTTTTACTTTTTTTGAAATAAGTTTTGCTTTTATTATTATTATATGGACGAAGCTTTTCCTCTGATGAGAGAGTCCAGGCTGTTGGAAAGCCAGCTGTTGGAATGGCTCAGAGAGCCTTTTGTGTCGTTACCCATTTGTACCGTAAGGGGCGGGGGTTTACTCTCGTGGAGCCCCATCTCTTGAGCATTGTATATTATCAAACACTTTTTGAACTGTATTACGTCCTCATTCATTATTTCCTCATTCAGTTAATTTCGTTCTGCCACTACTCATATTATAGGCTGAATTCTGTACATCCTTTCTGACAAGATTCTCTAAACACTCCATGCTCTTGCCTTCGGTTGTTCTGTCCTCACATTTTTCGAAGACTGGTGTCCTGTCTTCATAACCAAACTGATTTAAAAACTTTAAGGTTGTGAACAAATCATTCCTCATTCTTTTCTCTTCCATGCTAGACGAATTTATGGCCTCTAGCCTTTCTCTGGAAATCAGCTGTCTTAATTCTGGCACCATCTTTGTTGCCTTCCTCTGGACTTTCACTATAAGGTGTTTAAGCTTACTGAAGTGCGGTGACCAAATAGGAGAAACATATTCTATTTCTAGCCTAATGTAGGACAAGAAGAGCTTGCTAAATATTTTCTTACCCATATACTTGAATGCTATCTTTATATTTGCCAGCAGACAGTTTGCCTCCTTTTTGACTCTGTTAACGTGAAACCCTGGAATGGTTTGGGGACGATGTCAACTACTCAGTCAATCTGACACAAATTTCTGCAGCTTATTTCCAGATGGATGATATTCATATCTAGGCCATTTTTTTCAATTTCTCATCCTCATTACTTTACATTTAATTGTGTTGCATTTCATCTACCATATATCAGACTAGCTTTGGAGTTTGTCTAGGTCCCCTTGTAGGTTGATGTAATCCTCTTAACTATTCACTTATCTCATGACCTTGGCATCACCGGCAGACATAATCAGGCTAGAGTACAGTTCTTTTCGCAAAAACATCTGCATAGATCAAGAAAAACATTAATACCAGAACAGATCCGACCCCTGCGGCACGCCTCTGCAGGAAGTCATCCATCCTAAGAAGCTCCCCCGATATACGTCCTCTGTCCCCTTCCACTAAATGATCTATCCACTGTAGCAGTCTTTCCCTTATTCCTGCTTGAAGATCCATCCTCTTTAGAAGCCGCATTTGCGGCACAATTGTCAAATCCACCCATATGTTTAAAACTCTTTCCTTTCCCTGAAACCTATGAAGCTTATCCTCTGCAAGAGGTTATCCGTTTGCTTTCTGACTATCTTTTCCAGAACTTAACAGACCAAACTTTTTCGGATGCCGGTTTGTAGTTCAGTGTCTGTTTCAGATTTTCTTTCTAATAATTAGTCAAGACGTTTGCCTTCCTCATTCCTTGGCACCTTATCTTTTTCCATTGACATCTTGGACAACATTTTCAGCTGATTTTCAACTGTACTCGTATTCCAGCACATATGGAGAAATTTTATGAGGTTCATGAACCTTATATGGGTAGAGACCCTCTAGTATTCTGTTTATGTGTTCTTTAGATATTTTAGTACTTTCGAGTACCATCTCTCCATCCCATTTCCTTGATGTTGTGGCTATAGCTTATTCCACTGTGAAAATAACTGTGAACTTATCTTTCAGTCCTTACATAATCCCTTGGCCAGATAAGCTGCTCTTATCTGACAGTGAGTATATGGATTATCTTTGAATTATCTCTCGCTTGTCCACAATATTTCTTTTAAGGTTTCCCTGTTTCTCCTTTCGTATCCTGCTGTGTTCGTTTCTTGCTCTCTTACACATTCTAAATTCAGGCTGGTTGGAGTGCTTCCTATATTATCGTTGCAGCACATCGTGGTTCCTTCGCTTATTTTTTTTTTGTTTTGTACCATTGACTGGACCACCCCTCCTTCATTTCCATCCTTCCCTCTGTGTTTGAGTCCAAGGATACCTATGTTCCTATTTCTTCATTATCCATTTCACAGAAACTTCCACCACAATACCCTGGTCCCTGGCCACTGATTTTCCTCATTTTGTTACCATCTGTGGGGTTGGGGCGTCTGAGGAGTGGCAGTCTCGGTGACGTGGGCGTGTCAACAGTTTCTTGCCAAACTGCCGTGTGAGCTGTCTCTTGGTAGTTGGCGTAAGATGGGCCCAGGATGATTCTGTATGCCCTTTTTTTGCCTTCTTTCCAGCTGGTTCCTCTGTATGGCTGTTAGTGAGGAGGACCAGGCTAGGAGGAGTAAGAGAGCTTAAGTAGACTGAAGATGGTACAGACATTCCTAAGATTCCAGTCGGTGAAGGTACACCCGGTGTAAGTAGTATTTGATGACAGTGCTAACCTGACTCTTCCAGTTTAAACTAAAAGGTTAGAAGATCATGAACACCTGGAGGGCGTCACGGCCTAGAGCGTGGTGTCAAGGGGCAGGATGGTGTCTGCACCTAGAATGATGGGCATCATTACAGTCTTGATGTAATTGATAGTGATGTCGTTAGCAGTAGTCCATTTCTGAAGATTGATGTGCTGCCTGGCACTGAAGTCAGAGAGTTGCTGTTGATAGCGATGCCAAAGGTGGAGTCTTCAACGTACTTCCAGCGGTGGTTTATGATCATCAGGGAATCATTAATAAGGACGAAGAAGCAGAGCAGGACCGTCTTATTGCCCTGTGGAACACCGCTAGTGAGGAGTAGTAAATGTCGATGTAACCCTCCTAAAGAGGGAGGCTTGCTGTCGCCGTGCAAATAGAATAGATGATGTTTTATTGAATTAAGGCAGACGTTTGGGTGACAATACACAGTTGAGTTATTACAGATATTACAAAACTGAAAGGTAATTAGTTCACTAATCATAAGAGAGCTTAAGATCAAGGTGAGGCTGGATATTTTCACGCTTTGGATAAGCACATGAGTGAGGCACATCCGCATAGTCGGGATGGCAGATATATGGGGATGTTTACAGAGTAAATACTGTGGTTTTTACATTATGCACTTAGTTGAAAATTAGTGATAAATAGTTACAGTAATACTAAGAGATAATTGAGCTTCATTTTTGTTTAGCTTTGCACTTGTTCGTGGATTGTTTATGACGCTTGTAGTTGTAGGTATAGGACAGTTCTTATATCTGTCTGTACGAGGTTTGTACGTGTGTGTGTGTGTGTGTTTGTTTATACAAGGTAATGTAGAAAGGTACTTCTTTCCACATCGTTTATTCTGCATGATCTGTGCACTATTTTCTTAACTCTTCTTTCCTCATCTCTCCATATCCTGGCTACCTTCCTTTTCTCCAGCGTTTCCCACTCCCATCCCTTCCTACCCACCTTTCCTTTTACTCCCATCAACACGTACCCTCCCCTTACCCTCTCCTTCTCCTCATCTTCCTATTGTGAACTCACCAAACTTTCCTCCCCCCACATCTCTCTGGAACACATCCTCCTCCTTCCCTTCGCTCGCCTGTTCCTTGGAAGCCATTGGTCCTCCAGCCAACTGAGACAAAGACTGACTTTAATCTACCTGTGACAAAGACTGTCTGTGTCTTGTTGTTGTCATCATTGTTCCTGGAAGATTGTGCGTGCGCTACTCTCTTGGAATGGCTGGTCAGACCTGGTGGGGCAATAGGGTTGTGTTGCTCTATTTCGAATGATGCCTGAACATATATCAGGGACTGGTTCGTTGCATATCTGCATGACGCTCCACAGGCCTTGCATTCATGCAGTGTCCACATTTTTTGTTGAAGCGTTAGCTTCCAGTTTCCTTTTCATACTTCTTTTTATTTTCTTAATTTCTGACTGTACTTAGAATGTACTTTCTTGGTGATACTCTATAAACATATGTGACGAGAACGATGACTATGTTTGTTGTGACATGAAAGACCATCGGTAGTGTAGCGGTTCCTCTTTCTAACTTTTAATCTACTGACTTGGGTTCTATGAACTGTGCTGACAGACGGCCCGCAGCAACCCTTCCCTTCCAAGCTGTTCATCCCCCTCTGGCTGGTAGATAAATTGGTAGCAACTTGGGCTGGGGTTAAGTACTGATACTTAATAGGTCTAACCACCCAACAGCCTGTAACTCGGCTCGATATTCCCCAAGAGTGTCCATGTTTGGAGACATGGTCTTCACTGACAGGCCTAATGATCCTACCAGGGGTGTCCATGTCTGGATACACAGCCCCTCACTAACAGGCTTATTGAGCCTGCGAAGGCTGTTCATGTCTGGGGATATGGTCCTCACTGATAAGACTGATAAGTCTCCCGGGGACTGATAGTTTTACGTGTCAAGGAATAAGGCGCCGTTCATTACTTTCAGTCGTTGCAGTTCTATGAATTCTGTACTTTACCTGTGTTGAAAGATAAAGATAGTAAACAGATATAGGTAACTTCGTGGGCAAAAAGAAAAAAAAAGTACAATTGATAGACATATGTAGAACAACTCGTAAACTTCATATCATCTATAGTGATTCCAAAGTCATCGTGGTTACTCATTCATTACACAGGACGAAGAGGAACACATTTCTGTACTACTCTTTCATGCTGATTGATAGACGCAGATAATGCTGGGCAGTCTGAGTAGAGCTTAGCGATCACATATTTCAGTTGTAAGAAGCAGCTGTTACATACATTTACCTTATGAGTACAGTAATATGTTGTCGCTGAAAGCTGTTGATTATTTCACTGTGGACGAGCAAGTTGAGGTTTGCGTCAACTTCTTATTTTCAAATGAATCTATCACTGTTAGACTGGCAGGGTGTGCGTGTTTTTATAAGACCGTGAAAACAGTTATGTTACCTGCTTATAGTTCTTGTTTGGGGATATCATGGGAGAGGCCTGAACCCCAGGGAGATCATGGGTCTGCAATTAGCACTAGACCCCATGATTTAGGTACCGAGGGGTTGTTGTCCACTCGGCAGCAGCGACAGGTTATGGTTAGGTTTTGTGTACGTAGAGGTCCACTGACGAGACATCCAACTTCGACAGTAACATTACTTATCATGGACTTGATTCAGGCTGTTGCTTCACGTCCGCCTGATCGGATCTTCTCTCATCCTAGCAAACGTCAGGGTCTTGTTGTACCTTCTTAAAGAAGCTCTGTTTCTTTCCACAGTTCTGCATTTACGTTCCGCAGAATACCTCATCCTTCCAGCGGATGTCGTTGAATTGATTTCGCTTTCCGTGCGTGAGCCAGGTCCAGCCTTTGGGGGTATGGGGGGGGGGGGCAGGATCTCGCGTCCCTCCATCAAATCTGAGGATAAAGAACACTTTTCCTGCCTGGCTCTCCCGGCCGGCCCGACGACCCCGTCCCCCACGCTGCTCCGCCCACATCCGCTAGCGTTTCTGCTTTAATCACCCGCCGCCGCAAAACAACTCTCCAATGGAAACAATAGCCTCCAGCCTCTGGTGATATTTCCAACTTCACTCTGCTCCAAATCTTGCGGCTGCCGCTAGCTAGGCAGTCAGCCGACTAGTCGGTTGGACGAGGGTGGATTTTGAAATTTTGTTTTCGTTTATATCCGCCACAGCGTCAGGATCCGAGCACCATTTTCCCGGTATGCTCAAATGGTCTTTTATTTTTAAGTCGTTTCTCCCTTTTTTTTTATCATGTGTTCCTGACCTCGCATCCAGCTTAGGATGGATTATCCTGAAACACTGTTGGATTTTCCGTCATGTAGCAAGCGAGGCAAGAGGATCTGGTTCCATTATGGGGCGTGTTAGGAAGGCCATGTCCAGACCCTTGTGTTTGTATGTACAACACAAGAGAAGTATTCGCTTCTGTAGTCATGTGTTGTCTTTCGCTATGCACAAACTATGCGTCTTAAGCATGATATATTTTGCACACTGAACCTTGCACAGTACGCCTTGAACACTGCATCATCCACGCTGCAACTTTCAAGCGCTGCACCTTGCTCACTACACATTTCACATACTATGCCTTGCAAACTACACCTTGCACACTGCACTTTGTTTCACTCGGTAATTTTACCTCCACCAGGGTCGCGGTACCATCCCTTCCGGCGTCCGCTTCAGTAATTAATTTCCAACCTTTAATTTTAACATTCCGGACCCCAGAAAAATTACCTCAAAGTTAGTCACAACGACTCCAAAAGCAGGCGAAGTTTTCGTTCTCTTATAACGTATTTGGCTGGACCTGGAGGGCGGTAGTAGCCCGTAGCTGTGCGAGGAGCTCCTTAAGATAACAGGAGTGACGTTGGAGATGGAAGATATAAGACGGATTTACGTATGAGAGTGGGAATGTGTGCCGGCATGCGGACATGAGGCTCAGGAAGTCTTGAAGACGGGAAGAGCGTCAGTTTGTGTGTAAGCGGGTGACTTATGACGGAGTGTTACCAGCAGAAGTCTTCTCTCTGGTCACGACAAGTAAATGAAAATATAAGATCCTAGTATTTTTCATTTTCATTTCATGTGCCTGATGGCTGTTCCTGCTCTCGCAAGATAGCGTCAAGAACAGACGAACAATGACTTCATTCGTACATATCCAGTCACTGCCTATCATATATATATATATATATATATATATATATATATATATATATATATATATATATATATATATATATAACTTCAACATTCGAAGAAAAGTAGTAAAATATGGTAGAGGAACTTCTCACTCCAAACGAGTTACACAATTATAAACTAAAAAAACAAGGACATATTTAGATATAGCTCATTTTCCAAGCCTTTATTTCACTTTTCCCTTTCAAGTCTGACCTCAGCCCTCCCAGCTCTCACCTGCCCTCAGTCCTCACACCTCCCACCTACCCTCAGCCATCACACCTCCTACCTGCCCTCAGCCCTCACACCTACCTGCCCCAGCCCTCACAACTCCTACCTGCCCCAGCCCTCACAACTCCTACCCGCACTCAGCCCTCACACCTCCTTCTTGTCTCCAGCCCTCACACCTCCCACCTGCCCTAGCCCTCACACCTTCCACCTGCCCTCAGCCCTCACACCTCCCGCCTATCCCCAGCCCTCACACCTCCCGCCTACCCCCAGCCCTCACACCTCCTACCTGTCCTCAGACCCCACACCTCCCACCTGCCGTCAACCCTCACATCTCCCACCTGCCCTCAGCCCTCACACCTCCCGCTTACCCTCAGTCCTCACACCTCTCGCCTACCCCCAGCCCTCACACCTTCCGCATGACCTCAGCCCTCACATCTCCCGCCTGCTCCCAGCCCTCACACTTCGCATCTGCTCTCAGCCCCCACACCTCCAACCTGCCCCAGCCCTCACACCTTCCACCTGCCCTCAGTTCTCACACCTCCCACCTGCCCCAGCCCTCACACCTCCCACCTACCCCCAGCCCTCACACCTTCCACCTGCCCTCAGCCTTCACACCTCCCGCCTGACCCCAGCCCTCACACCTTCCACCTGCCCTCAGCCCTCACACCTCCCGCCTGCCCCCAGCCCTCACACCTTCCACCTGCCCTCAACTCTCACACCTCCCACCTGCCCCAGCCCTCACAACTCCCACCTGCCCTCAGCCTTCACACTTCCCGCCTACACCCAGCCCTCGCACCTCCCACCTGCCCCAGCCCTCACATCCCCTGTGCGCCCTCAGCCCTCACCCATCATCAGCCCTCCAGGCGTCAGCCCTCAGCCCTGGCCCTCTACTGATCATACAAATTGTTTTCTTGATTAACTTGGTCTCCGGCTGACGTTTCTATTTCCAGTGATGAAGTATTGTGTCGTGCTGTCGTGTCTTTGCGGGTCGTCGACTGTCATATGCCGCGGCAGTCGTGTCGACGTTGTCGTCGACTATCATGTGTCGTGGCTGTCGTGTCTGTGTGGTCGTCGACGTGTGATGGCTGTCGTGTCGTTGTGGTCGTGGACTGTCATGTGCCGTGCCTGTTGTGTCGATATGGTCGTCGACTGTCATGTTCCATGGCTGTGGTGTCGATGTGGTCGTCGACTGTCATGTGTCGTGGATGTCGTGTCCGTGTGCTTCGTTGACTGTCATGTGCCGTGGCTGTTGTGTCGATACGGTCGTCGTCTGTCATGTGTTGTGGCTGTTGTGTCGTTGTGGTCGTCGACTAACCTATGTAGTGGTTGTCGTATCGATGTAGTTTTCGACTGTCATGTGTCATGTTTGTCGAGTCGTAGTGGTCGTCGACTGTCATGTGTCGTGGCTGTCGTGTCGATGTGGTCGTCGATTATCATATATCGTGGCTGTTTTGTCGGTATGATCGTTGACTGTCATATGTCATGGCTGTCGTGTTGTTGTGGTCGTCGACTGTCATGTGTCGTGGCTTTTGTGTCGGTGTGGCCGTCGACTGTCATGTGTAGTGGTTGTCGTGTCGATGTGGTTTTCGACTGTCGTGTGTCGTGCTTGTCAAGTCGTTGTGGTCGTCGACTGTCAAATGTTGTGGTTGTCGTGTCGCTGTGGTTGTCAATTATCATGTGTTGTGCTTGTATTGTTGTTGTGGTCGTCGACTGTTATGTGTCGTGCTGTCGTGTCGATGTGGTCGTCGATTATCATATATCGTGGCTGTTGTGTCGGTGTGATCGTCGACTGTCATATGTCGTGGCTGTCGTGTTGTTGTGGTCGTCGACTGTCATGTGTCGTGGTTGTCGTTTCGTTGTGGTCGTCGGCTGTCATGTGCCGTGCCTGTTGTGTCGAAGAGGTCGTCGACTATCATGTGTGTCGTGGCTGTTGTGTCGAAGTGGCCGTCGACTGTCATGTGTTGTGGTTGTCGTGTCGTTGTGGTTGTCTACTGTCATGTGTCGTGGTTGTCGTGTCTTTGTGGTCGTCGGCTGTCATGTGTCATGGCTATCGTGTCGGTGTGGTCCTCGACTGTCATATGTCGTGGCTGTTGTGTCGTTGTAGTCGTCTACTAACGAGTCGTGGCTCTCGTGTCGATGTGGTCGTCGACTGTCATGTGTCTTGGCAATCTTGTCGGTGTGGTCGTCGACTATCATATGTCGTGGCTTTTGTGTCGTTGTAGTCGTCTACTAACGTGTCGTGGCTCTCGTGTCGGTGTGATCGTCGACTGTCATGTGTCGTGGCTGTCGTGTTGGTGTACTCGTAGACTATCATGTACCGTGGCTGTTGTGTCGATATGGTCGTCGACTGTCATGTGTCGTGGCTGTCGTGTCGATGTTGTCGTCGGCTGTCATGCGTAGTGGCTGTCGTGTCGATGGGGTCGTCGACTGTCATATGTCGTGGTTGTCGACCGTCATTTGCTGGGCTTGTCGCGTCGTTGTGGTCGTTGACTGTCATGTGTCGTGGCAGTTGTTTCGTTGTGGTTCGTCGACTGTCATGTGCTGTGACTGTCGTATAGGGTATGGTCGACGACTGTCATGAGTCGTGACTGTCGTGTCGGTGTGGCCGTCGACTGTCATGTGTCGTGCTTGTCGAGTCGTTGTGGTCGTCGACTATCATATGTCGTGGTTGCGTGCCGCTGTGGTTGTCGACTGTCATTTGTTGTGCTTGTCGCGTCGTTGTGGTCGTTGACTGTCATGTGTCGTGGCAGTTGTTTCGTTGTGGTTCGTCGACTGTCAGGTGCTGTGACTGTCGTGTAGGGTATGGTCGACGACTGTCATGTGTCGTGCCTAATGTGTCGATGTGGTCGTCGAATATCAGGTGTCATGGTTGTCCTGTTGGTGATTGTCGAGTGTCATGTGTCGTGCTTGTCGAGTCGTTGTGGTCGTCGACTGCCATATGTCGTGGTTGTCGTGCCGCTGTGGTTGTCGACTGTCATTTGTTGTGCTTGTCGTGTCGTGGTCGTTGACTGTCATGTGTCATGGCTGTCGTTTCGTTGTGGTTCGTCGTCTTTCATGTGCTGTGACTGTCGTGTAAGGTATGATCGACGACAGTCATGTGCCGTACCTGTTGTGTCGATGTGGTCGTCGAATGTCAGGTGTCATGGTTGTCCTGTTGGTGTGGTCGTCGACTGTCATGTGTCCTGGTTGTCCTGTCTGTGTGGTTGTCGACTGTCATATGTCATGGCTGTCGTGTCGTTGTGGTCGTCGACTGTCATGTGTTATGGCTGTCGTGTCGATGTTGTAGTCGACTGTAATGCGTAGTGGCTGTCGTGTCGTTGTGGTCGTCGAGTGTTATGTGTCGTGGTTGTCATATCGATGTGGTTTTCGACTGTCATGTGTCGTGCTTGTCGTTTCCGTGTGGTCGTCGATTGACATGTGTCGTGACTTTTGTGTCGGTGTGGCCGTCGACTGTCATGTGTCGTGCTTGTCGAGTCGTTGTGGTCGTCGACTGTCATATGTCGTGGTTTTCGTGCCGCTGTGGTTGTCGACTGTCATTTGTTGTGCTTGTCGTGTCGTTGTGGTCGTTAACTGTCATGTGTCGTGGCATTCGTTTCCTTGAGGTTCGTCGACTGTAATGTGCTGTGACTGTCGTGTAGGGTATGTTCGACGACTGTCATGTGCCGCACTTGTTTTGTCGATGTGGTCGTCGAAAATCAGGTGTCATGGTTGTCCTGTTGGTGTGGCTGTCGACTGTCATGTGTCCTAGTTGTCTTGTCGGTGTGGTCGTCGACTGTCATGTGTCATGGCTGTCGTGTCGTTGTGGTCGTCGACTGTCATATGTCGTGCTTGTCGTGTCGGTGTGGTCGTCGATTGTTGTTGAGATTGTCGTGTCAGCGTGTTTGTCGAGTGTCATGTGTCGTGGCTGTCGTGACGATGTGGTCGTTAACTGCCATGTATCTTGGTTGTCGTGTCGGTGTGGTCGTCTACTGTCATGTGTCAAGGTTGTCGAGTCGGTGTGGCCGTCGACTGTCATGTGTCGTGTTTGTCATGTCGGTGTGGTCGTCGATTGTCTTATGCCGTGGCTGTTGTGTCGATGTTGTCGTCGACTGTCATGTGTCGTGGCTATTGTGTCGATGAAGTCGGTACGACGAGCACGCCCGCACCCTGCCCAAGTTAAGTGTGGGGCAGACAGTACAAGTCCAAGACCCGACTTCACAGTCCGCTCGAGACAGGGCTACAAGCGTGCGGGGGGGAGGGAGGTGTAGATATGTGATACAAGACAGACAAAGACGCATTTGTGTAACATGTACCATCTGTAATAGTATCTC
>JAYMFT010137576.1:0-12899 GCA_038088735.1 Panulirus argus
TATTAAAGTTACTTGCCTTACAAATATATACAGATTCAATTATTTTTCTTTTATAGCTACAGTTTGACTTAAATACTTTAGAGGCATTATTCCAGTTTATACTGTGATTTTCTTTACTAACATGGTTAAATATTGCTGTGGAATATATATATATATATATATCCTAGCCTGAGCTTGGTATGCAGTTTATCGACGAAGCCCTAGGGGTCCACGTCAGTGTCCATTGCATCATGTGGAAAGACGCTGTGGGTCGTGAGGCATGTGCGACTGTTGCTGTCTTGTCTGACGCCGTTGTGTGAGGTGGTTCCTGTGTCTTTGGATTTGATGGCTTTGCTACATTTCGCGTTTCATTTCAGTGTGCTTTGGTGTTTCACGATACTCAATGTGAAACACTGATATATCTTGTGCATTGTAGTGAGGCGAAACTTCTCGTGGTATACCATATTGTGTCTCGTTATGTTTCATGTTAAAATTTCACATGGTCTACCGTATGTCCTCGTGATTCATGATAGAGTTTTATGTACATGCTTCGTTGAGTTTCATGTTATTGTTTCCTGTAATATACCCTGTGCCCCTCATGTTTCATGTCGGAGTTTCCTGTAATGTACTGTATCTCTCTCCTTGCTTTTCATGTTGAAGTTTCGTGTCGTATGCTTTGACAGTCCCGAAATGGCTAGGCATGAACTAGTAAGACGAACAGAGAGAGACAGAGAGGGAGAGAGATTGGCACTGTTATATAGGTGTTTCACTTGCAGTGCTTTGAAGATTGTCAGATGGCCCAGAGGCAGTGCCATAGGTATTAACAGTGAAATCGGCAGCAGCAGGACTGAGCACAACGGAACCCAGAGGTGGCACCGTCATGCTTCACGTTGGCACAGGTCGTGCTGCAGGACTGTCCCGTCTTGCTTCAGTTGGATGGGACGATGGACACGGCAGAGGGTATGGGAAATATCATCCAGAATAAAAGAGACAGATCTTTCTCATCTGTGATGGGCACTGAAGAGAAATATTGTCTTACAGTAAATATTCCTCTGGTCATGCAAGAGAACGAAAGAAAAAACTATATTTTTTCTTTTTATTCTTTAATTACGAGTACATTCGTTGTTAAGGTCGCAGTCCCCATTACAGTGAACCGGGGTGGGGGGGGGAAGCGTTGGTCAGTGTGGCTGGTTGTTGTGAATGACGTAAAGTCGTGTGTAGGAGAGGGCCGTGCTGCCCACACACTATCCTCCCCTTGAAACCATTCGGCTATGTAGAGGGGCAGTGCTGAGACCTTCACCAGCCTGTAGGACTAAGAAACGTGCCATAGCTCCTCTCCACAGCAGAAGGCACCAGACTCTTCAGTGGCAGCAGCACTGCGCGTCATGAAGGTTTCAGAGAGACGTGATGAAAAAGGACGTCCACCGTTTGGATCTATATAGATCCAAACAGCGGACGAACCCCGGCACAAGTGGGAGTCACAGCTGGACGACCCTGTCGTTCCCAGCTGTTCCGCGCGTATGATAACATCCCAGAAGCCGTTGTTCACGGGTGAGGAATGCTCACGTCGTTGACACACGCACGTCACCAAAGGATGCGACGGTTGTGATCAGGAGATGTACGGGGTGTGGTTGGAACACACACACAAAACCTGGATTTGTGATTTTCAAACACACGCATTCGTAGATGTTGACTGTCAGCTGCCTTCAGTATTGATGGTTCCTTCCGCCAGGGTAATGTGTGTGTGTGTGTGTGTGTGTGTTCCACCATATTCTGTTGCTCGTGCTTTTATGACATTGATGTCAGCACACACGATATCATTACGTATCATCATCCTTTGTAGACTACACCAGAAATAGCATGGAAGTTCAGGAAGGTAAGGTAGTATTCAAGAGACTTTGGTGGAAAGTGGAAACCTGCCATTGGGTCGCAGAGAATGATCATTAATCTGACCTCGACTATGGATGTATTTGTACCTGCGCACCAATGTTGTTGGTGCCTCTCGTGGGTATATGTCTGCAGAGTATCGTTGTGGTGGCCGCCGTGGCAAGCATCCGCTTCTCGACATCACGTCTCTACCCCTACCGTCCCCACAGCATAGATCAAGTTTTGGGGCTGGAGGAAGGTAAGCTGTACGTAGGTCTTCGTGATTGTGGTGCCGAGAGGTGGGTGCTGGCGTGCGTCCACTGAGCAAGGCCAAGCAGTACTCGACGCGCTGTTGCGTTACAATTGCTGTGCGTCCGTTAGCGGTCTCAGGACGGGTCGGCTGTCACTGTGCTGCAGAAGTGTTCACTTTCTCATGTCTTTCCCAAGTGCGGCAGGTTATTTTTTTTTTCTTCTTTTCTTGAAAGGCAGGCTCTCTGATGAATATATTTCTGCCTTCATTTGTGTAACTTGTACGTCACTGACTTTAATCCTTGGACAAGGAGGTGTTCCTGTGACTTGAGCCTTGGCTATGAACTAAACAGCTGTAGTGTCCACACGTTGTTCCCCCCCCCCCCCCCTGTGTGTGTGTGTGGGCCGGTCGGGGTTGACAGAGAGAGTGGAGCCCCGGTGCACAGGGAGGGAGGGAGGGAGGGAGAGTGTAGCAGGGACGAGTCCTGGGCTGGCCCACACCACGTACCACCCCTCAACCTGGACACTCCGTCTTATCGATTCCCACCGCTCTCTCCTCCGTCACTTGTTTTAATTTTTTTTTTTTTTTTCATTATCCTTAAAGTTATCGCAAGTCCACGTGAAAGGTTCAGGTTGGCCATGAATGTTCCAGTAATATTGCAACGAGCGGCAAAAATATATTTGGTGTCAAGTATTGTTGATGGTCGTATAGTTATATAAGGTCTGGGGGTGTGGGTGGGTGACTGGTTTAGGGGAATGGGTTTGGTTATGAGGGTGATTTGGGTTGGTAGTGCGGCTATGTGGGTGGAGGGGATGATGATGTGGGTAAGTTGGGTGAGGATGTGGCTGTGTAGGAGTGCAGTTGGGGGGGGGGTTATGAAGGTGAAATTGGGACGGTGAGACGTGTTTGAAAGAGACGGGTTGGGGTGGGGCGCAAGGTATAGGGCAGGAGTTGTTGGTATTGGAGTCAGAGGGTGAACTTGGCACGGGGTTAGGGGGCAGTTCTGTCTTGTCCTGAGTATTAACGAGGATACAACCTCGCCAAAGGTGACTTTCCAATCGCGATTTAACCCCATACAGGCGCAGTCCGGTAACACCTATACTTTCTGTGTATATATATATATATATATATATATATATATATTCTGCGTTAAAGGACCCATATCCCTGATCTGTTAGCCTTCATTCCAACACCAGTTAGTCCGTGGCGATGAAATTAGGAGACAGAAGTACTTAAAAAAAATGTTGATAGGGGACTTGAAAAGAAATGCGGTTGACTTGCTAGTATTACAGCCACAAGTGTAGTGTAGACGTGACAGAAGAGTAGCACAGCCACCGATAACGTGGAAGTAAGGGTTGGAGGGAAGGCATGACTCCACCGGGGACAGAGTCCTGCTGCAGCAGTTTGTGGAGAATGAAGGCGTGTGGCGAGGGCAGGGCATCCTCCAGGTGGTGTGACCGAGCCACGGTCACGGCTGAAGTACTCGCTGAACTACGCCATCAACGAGCGCAAAGGTTCGAATCCTGTTGGGGATATTAGGTCCCCAGTTTGACCAGCTGTTCGTTCTGGCCAGCTCTTCGTTCTCGCCGAGGAGTTGGTCAATAAACTGGGCGCTTGGCCTCGCCTAATATATGTATGAATATAGTTAGGGCATTAAGTTGGCCATGCCGTCTCAGCTGACATGAAAAGAATATGAACGAGCACATCCCATATTTGCAACCTCGTTGAATGACATTTAGAGGAGCGGATCTATTGAAGAAATAATGTTACGCCCCCAAAGTAATTAAGAATTTTACATCACTGGCATGATTAAGTTCTGATGGACACATTTATGTGGGCTCGGGACAGCCGCACATGGCACCTGCCTACCCCTTGCATGTTACTTAGGTGTTCTTAACATTTGGTCGTGTTTTCTCAAACCTTCGGAAACACCTCGTATAGGAATAGGCACCGAATATTATTACGGCTTTGATTGTAGACTTACAGACCGACCCCAGCACAGGGGAGGCTGGAAGATCCACGAAAACCATCGTAAAGTAAGGTAAGGTGCCACACCCAGCTCTGGGGGTAGAAGACCTCCCAAACCATCGTAAGGTAAGGTAAGGTAAGGTGCCAGACCCAGTTGTGGGGGTAGAAGACCTCCCAAACTATCGTAAGGTAAGGTGCCAGACCCAGCTCTGGGGGTAGAAGACCTCCCAAACCATCGTAATGTATACGTGTGGTAAGGTAGGAGATTAAAAAACAAGAGTAATAGGAACCCAAGATTAATGCACGATATTTCAATTGTGACCCATTCCATCATTTCCGTTTTCAGTTGAAATTGCTGGGTTTGGGTATGTCGAGATTAAAGAGGTTGCTAATTGCTTAGAGGAAGAAATTGCAGATAAAAATCTGAAATTATGACAGGCTTTTACAATGTCTTGTTTCTTTGCTATAGAAATTAGAAAGAAGGTAAGAAAATACTAGGAGAAGTTGTCTAGGAAAACTTTAACATTTTTACCAAAGGAAGCTCATTCGCGCGTAATTTTAGTGGCACTAAAATTACGCAAAAAATATATAAAATCTATATCATGGGTAGGCTGCGTAGAGTGAGAGGGAACGTGGGTATAATAGAGGAGATTGAGAGGGGACATGGGTAAGTAGAGGAGAGTCAAAGGGGACAGAATTAAGTAAAGGGAAATCAGCGGGGATATGGGTAAGAGGAGGAGGGTCAGAGGGAACATGGGTGAGTTGAGGTGACAGAGAGAAAGATGTGCCAACTTGGATTAAAAGAAAAAAAAGAGTTCATGTAAAGAGCCAAACAGTTCATGGCGGGGGGGAGGGGGTGTGGCTTGGAGACGCAGGAGAGAGAGAGATAATGGCACTGTGTAGGAAGGGAACGATTGATTTTTTTTTATGGTGTTTTTCGCTGTGTAGTGCTTAGCGTTCCTGGCCCTGAGGCATTTACGCGCCGCTAGGGATCGAACCCGCATAGGTGGGAGTCCTGGTCGCGATAGTCGGTCCACAGTCAGTCAAGCTTTTCATCTTCCCAGCGGGGCTGGCCGATACGGTACCTGGCTTAGACTCGGATATATATATATATATATATATATATATATATATATATATGTGTGTGTGTGTTTTTTTCATACATATTCGCCTTTTCCCGCATTAGCGAGGTAGCGTAAAGAACAGAGGACTGAGCCTTAGAGGGGAAAATCCTCACTTGGCCGCTTCTCAGTTCCTTTTTTGGAAAAGCAGAAACTGGAGGTTGATTAGGGAATTCACTTGCCCGTGTCGTCTTAGCTGACATAAGCCAAAATGCACTGGATTGTATGGTACCATGAACGGAGTATAGAGAAGTGTGAATGGTGATACTACCCTTGTCTGAAGCTGAATGAGCTTACTCCAGAATTAGGCTCTCGCATTGCAATGAAAAAGGTAAAATTATATGGTAGCAAGTTTGTTAAATGCGCCCGTTTTTTCTATTAGGACTAGGGTATTTAATGGTTATTGATATCCTTGAAATATTTTGTGTGTATATATATATATATATATATATATATATATATATATATATATATATATATATATATATCTTCCCGTCTCTATTACGGACTTTAAAAACATTCTTCTGTCCTAAGCGGGACAGTAGAACTGGCCAACAACATCGTCTGAGCGGAGAAAACATGAATTTCCAAAGACGTTCTTAACTTTTCATTTGGCGAACGGACTGTAACCACGTCGGACTCACGGCTCAAACATTTTTTGGCTCACTCTGGAACTGGCGGGGCCCTGCCACATTCCCTCCCCTGCAGCGGCGTCCCTGCACAGGCACGCCCTAGGGATAGTCCCACTGCTGAAGGGGGTGTAAGGAGCACGACGGGGGGTGGGAACGGGAGCATGCCAAGTCCTCCGAACCGAATACTCGCACGTACGTCAGGTTCGTTGTCTGCACAACTCAAGAGGTCAGGTCACCAAGCTGGTCACGCCACCGTGGCCGGAAGGGTGGTGGCGTGGTGGTCAGAGGGTCGTACCGACCTGTTCAAGGGTCGTAGAGCCGAGTTCAGGAGGGGATGTTCACTGCCCACGGGAGTAGCTCTTAGTGGCATGGGTTCCTTACTCTTGAGTGACTATACACACCACACACACACATACACACACACAGAGTTACAGAGTTACCAGAAGCCCAGGAACACAGGGGTAAGCCTGGGAGACGCAGGTGAAGCCAAGGTGACGCAGGGGAAGCCTGGTTGACGCAGGGGAGTCCTAGGTGACGCAAGGGAAGCCTAGGTGACGTAGGAGTAGCGTAGGTGACGAAGGGGAAGCTTAGGTGACGAAGAAGGGGAAGCCTAGGTGACATCAGGCGGAGGAGAGACGTGAAGAGCGTGTCCGGTAGGTGGGGCGGCCAGCTGAGGGGCGGTGGGCGGCCGGCCGCGCACACACCCAGGACAAGAGCGGTGGTGTTTATGTGTCGCCGGCCGCCATGTTGGAGGGGCGGCTGTGGCGGTGGACGGCCTCGGACGCCCACGGTGGAAAGAGACCACCCAGGGCCGACCACCAGGGGGGGGGGAGGGAGAGGGATAGAGAGAGAGAAAGGGGTGTGGGGAAGGGGGGTAGGGGAGAGGGGGGGGGGGAAGACTGGAACCGTACACACCGCGTCTCGGAATGGGACACTGTGACGCCCCCCAGTCCTCGGCCAAAGGTAGAGTCACGCGGCACTAATCGAAGTCCGGCCAATCAAAATATTTCCCCCGAGTGTCACCTACCGCAGCGATGGTGGCGCCACCCTAGCGGACAAAGAGGGCACTAATGGATCCGTTCCGCGGGGGCCCGGGCGGGTGGGTCTCTCTCTACCGGGTGGGTCTCTCCCCGAGGTGGGTCCCTCCCGGGTGGGTCTCTCCCCACCAACTCCCAGCGAGGGACAAGGGGGCCCTGACTCGTCTCCCCCCACCCCCCTCACACTCCAGGTCACCCACGTCTCCCCCCCCCCGCATTCTCCAGGTCACCCACGTCCCTCCTATACTCCAGGTCACCCACGTCCCCCCCCCCCTCCAATACTCCAGGTCACACCGAAGAGAAAAAAAAGTAATATTCTCCAGCTCGAGAGAGACAGAGATGGCAGCTCACTTGTACCTGCTTACGCTGGCGTCAAGATTACCTGAGAAATCCCTGCCCTCCCTCACCCTTACGATAAATCCTTTCCTTACCCACCCCTACGATAAATCCCTAACCTCCCCACCTATACGATAAATCCCTACCCTACCCACCCCTACGATAAATCCCTAACCTCCCCACCTATACGATAACTCTCTGCCCTACCCCATCCCTATGATAAATCTCACCCCTACGAAAAATCCTTATCCTCCCCGACCCCAACGATAAATCCCTACCTTTTCCAACGCCTACAATAAATCTCTCCCCTTCCCTAACCCATACGATAAATCTTCACCTCCCAACACCCTCTGCAATGAATCCCTACCACCTTCTCTTCCACCCCATTACGATATAAATCCCTGCCTATTCCCCTACCCCTCCGATAACTCTTTTTGCCTCTTCCCCACCCCTACGATAAATCCATGCCTATCCCTTACCCCTCCGTTAACTCTGCCTCTTCCACCCCGTACAATAAATCCCTGCCTACTCCCTAACCCCTCCGATAACTCTCTTTGCCTCTCCCCCCACCCCTACGATAAATCCCTGTCTCTCCCCCCTTACCACCTATGATAACTCTCTTTGCCTCTCTCCCTTCCTCTACGATAAATGTCTGCCTCTCCCACCCCTTACGATGAGTCTCTACCCCCCACCACACCCCACTACCCCCTCCGATAACCCCACCCCGTCCTTAACACCCAGGGATTCGCCACACCCCGCCGTATATCATCTCAACGCGGCTCGGGAACTGTAAAGGGCCGCCGTCCGCTCTGTCGCTCTCCCTGTCCGCCGTTTGGAGCCGTTTAATATATGTATGAGCGGGTGGTGGCCTCCCTCCTCCGCCACGACCACCCTGAAGGCCACGTTTCTCACCAGATCCGAGGGGGGCACGGGCGGTGGGGCGGCAGCGCAGGGTGGCGGGCGGGCAGCCCCGGCAGCGCTGGATCTGTGATCCCGAGAGAAAGAGATAGATAGATAGATAGATAGATAGAGAGACTGATATATAGGTAGATAGATAGACTGATAGAAAGATAGATTGATAGATAGATAGACAGATTGATAGAAAGATAGATTGATAGATAGATAGATAGATATAGATAGATAGATAGATAGACAGATATATAGATAGATAGATAGATAGATAGATAGACAGATTGATATATATATATATATATATATATATATATATATATATATATAGAGAGAGAGAGAGAGAGAGAGAGAGAGAGAGAGAATAGGGTACGTGGTACCCACCCACTTTTAGCCAAGTGGGTACCTCCTATGGGACGAGGACGGTACGACACACCATCTCCCACATCCCACCTCCCTGAAGGCGGCGGTACGACCCCCTCTGGGTGTGATGATGGGGTGGCCTCTGACCTGACCCAGGAGGGGTTCCGTCACCTTCCCTACCCCCCTCTCCCACCCACGGGACCTATGGGTCGCACTCACTTGTTGATGGGGGTCGTGTGTCGTCTTGTTCAAAGGTCTCGTGTCGTCTTGTTCAAGGGTCGTCCGTCATCTTGTTCAAAGGTCGTGTCGTCTTGTTCAAGGGTCGTCCGTCTCCCTGTTCAACGGTCGTATCGACCTGCTGAAGATGTTACAATATTCATGCCCGTCCGTCATTACCACACACTCTCTCCTACAGTTATGCATGTGTGTGTGTGTGTGTGTGTGTGTGTGTGTGTGTGTCATTCACACTACCCTTCCTCCTGCCAACAGAGCTTCAGGACCAACCCTTCTCCCGTCCTCACCCCTTCACTCGTCCCTCCCCATCCCGGCCTTACCTGGCTCCCCCCCTCACCCCCACCTCCTCCCCACACTGGTGACACCAGGCTGTCCTACCCTCCCCACACCCCACACCACATCAGTCCAGTTCGCCACACATTACGTAGCCACAAGGCCATGGAGTGTGTGTGGTGTGTGTGTGTGTGTGTGTGTGTGGGGAGGTGAGGGAGGTGAGGCAAGGTGTGGGTGTTCCCCGCCTGACGGATGCCGCCGCCTCCCACCGCCCCCTACACACACCTTGGAGGTGGGAGAGGGGGGAGGGGGAGAAGCCCTGTGGGGTGTGTATATTGGGCTTCAATGTGTGGGGTTTGAAGAGGGGTTGAGAAGTCACCTGGAGGTTATCTCTTGCCCCCCACCCGACGTTTCAGGATTCATGGTCAACCTGAAGGCTCGTTCTCGTCCTTCCAGAGGTTCTAGACGGTGGCCCCCCATCACTGGAACTGTTCCCCGTAGTGACCGAAGATACGCTGGATTCTGGAAAAGCGTTTCACTAGCGTTCCCCCTCCCAAAGCGGGGTCTACCGGAACTATTTCTCTAGTTCCAGGAACGATTTTCAGCACTAATACTTTTTCAACACTCCCTTCCATCACCACAGCAAATGCACGTGATCTATAAACAAGCTGTTTACCACAGACGCAAGCAAACACGGTTATCCCAAGCGCTTTAGTGTCACTCACGCGCTTGCAGCTTCCACTTTCAGTTCCTGTAGCAGTTCCCAAGTTATACCACTTCCAACCCAGACGACCCTCCTCAGCGTCAGCACTTGCTACATAATGTGTTCCTCTCATTCCTAACTTACCAGCGAGGTGGTTTCCCTTTCCTGGTGGTACCAAACAGCTGAGCCGAGTCTCTCAGGAGCAGCGCTCTTGGCCAGACTCTGTAGTACGTCCTGGTTCGGGCAGTGTGTGTGCTTTACAGTCAGTTAATTCCACCCAAGGAGAACACTAGCAGACCAGGCTGGTACTTTTGCCTCCCCTGAGTTAAAAACTAAACGGCTTCGTTCTCTTTCCGCCGTCACACACCTCTGGCTCGTCGGAGCTTCCTGGAGCGACCCGCCTTACTGCCAGCTCCAGTCCCTAATCTTTCCCCCTCCCCCTCAGTCACTAACTAACCCCTCAGCTATACTATCCTGTCTCTACGACAGGAGAGATTATGGCTACAGATAGCCTTATCGTGGACCCTGAGGGGGGGGGGACTGTCATTTCTCCCTCCCATTCCGTCTTCCAGGACCAAGTACAGAAGTCCAGTATTAAGCCATCAGTTCCAGGCGATGATATCTGTATCTACAGCCCTGGGCTACGGAGGACCTTGGCTGCTGCCCTGTCGTGGTCTGGCGCAGTCATCCCTGGTCGTCCGGACCCTCCCTGGTCACTCCACCCGTCTCCCTTGACAACCAGACCTCCCTAATCACCCTAGTCCTCAACCCCTGGTCAGTCCAGCCTTGCCTGATCATCCCAGCCTTCCCTTAGTAGTCTCTGACTTCCCCAGGTCATCCCTGGCCCCCCTGGTTATCCCGGCCCTCACAGGTCACCCCTGGCTATCCCTAGTAACCCTAGCTCTTCCCCTGGTCACCCTACTCACGACCCCATCAAGCAGCCGGTCCTGCCTCCCTCCTGAACGTTGCTTAATATCGTCTTCCATATATATAAAGTCCACCCTCCTCTACTGCCGTACACACGAGACGATCACAGACTCCGAGACTTCCCCGCATCACCGGCAGGAGGACATGTTGCAGGCAGCAACACACACAGGTTCCTTGTGCAATGGATATATTTTTTCCACACTAATCACAGATTGTGTTCACAGGGTCCCCTTCGCGAGTGATGGCTGGCGTCAGGGGGTGTGTTTACATGGCGGTCCGGAGTCCCAGCAGCAGCTTCTCATTATCCACGGATTGTTAGCGACCGGACCCGGACCCCTCACGGGGCAGCTAACAGTTCACCCACCGTATAACAACAGAGGGAGTCGTTTACCGGACTGTCGGACCAGCCGGCCACAGATGGCCAGCCAGTCGCCTCGCACCTTGTTTACCGAAGCCTCCCTAAAAGGTGACATAGTCTGTCTAACTTGCTTAGCGTTGACTGTACGGAGAGAAGTGAGCTACTGAATGAAATGGTTGTGCTAAAATGGTTTGAGTAAATGGAGAGGCTGGTTAAGAGGTCAGAGGTGGAAACAGCAAGGGGAAATGGGGTTAACGAGGGGCTAACCAAATTTATAGTTGTTATGCTTTTGTTGCTAGGCTAACCAAAGTTGGCTTCAACTATCTTTAGATTCTAGCAGACAAAGGTGCTAGGCTAACCAAAGTTAGCTTCAGCTGTATTTAAATTCTAGCAGATAAAGGTGCTAGGCTAACCAAAGTTAGCTTCAGCTATCTTTAGAATCTAGCAGATAAAAGAGCTAGGCTAACCAAAGTTAGTTTCAGTTATCTTTAGATTCTAGCATATAAAATGTTTAGTTAGCTTAAGTCAAGCTGAATACAGCTTAGTTTGCTTTCGTTAGTTTGCCCTAGTATGAACGAACATTGCTTACCTTAGTTTGATGATGATGAGTCGAGAGCTAAAACAGTGAGCAGACATTCACGTTCAGTGATGTGACATTGGTAAGCTGCGGTACAGTCACTCTCTGTCGTGTAAAAACAACGAAAAAAGAGGTGATTTTATAACACATACTTATTTTACATACAAATTTATAATATCAGGATATATATGAAGACATATAGATAAATATAGTATACATTGGCCAGACCCTTCGAATCAGTAAATTCTATTAAGAACCTTTGAATTCTCGTCTTTTACATATAACAATGCAACATAACTAATTAGTCCTTAGTTACAACTTACAAACGTAACTGGCTTGAAATTTAGTGTTTTCACAATTACGTAATTAAACAATTTATTGATATTTAGTCTAGGTGTGAAAGGATCTGAAAAGCTGATATTTATCTTCAGAATAACATAATAGGAAGGATAACTCACCTAATTTCATCCATTTTTTTTTTAACTGATGCTGTCGGTGACAAAGAAATAGGCTATTACAGTGACCTGTATCCTGTAGTGGCCATGAACCTTATATAGTGTCTGGTGATAGGTCACGCCAACATTAACCATGGATCGTACTCAAGGGGTCGTACCGTCGTGTTTCAGGGTCGTACCGACGTGTTTCTGGGTCGTTCGACAGTGTTGAGGTACACACTGCAGACAAGAGCAAAATAATCTTTAAGGAGGCCCGTTGTCAAAGTGATGAACTGTCGTTAACAGCTCTCATTCCTTGTTCCACAGATTAACTGCCAATTAGACACACTTTCCATTCGTACAGCATGATCTTTAACAAAAGATATTCAGAAGAACAGCGCGCAGAAAAATTCATAAAAGTATACTGCCTGATTTATTAAATCCTTCAGCAAGTTTTGCTTTTGCAAATCACGTTTTTCGTAAACCTACGTACCGTATTAGACCCTTAAGTTTACTCGGAAACTTTTGCGTAAACTATAAGGAACGAATCCACCACAATTTACCAAAATCTTTTTCCTTGTAATACGCATTAACACCTCCAGGTGTACGTATATCAGGTGATGAGGAAGCGGGAAGAGAAACAGTTTGCTTTTGGGCTTTTAAGAAATATATTTTTCAAGGAACATTTTACTTTTTATTCTTTTGGGAGAAACTCATAATGTAGATATTAAATGCATATTATCCTTTCTTTATAGGCTCTGATGACGGTGTATTTAATTACCAAAACGTAAGCCGAAAAAAAATAAAGATGTTCTAAGTCCCGGTGATTCTTTTACTATAACGACTGCGTTTTCCAAGCAAAAGATTCGTTGCTTATATATATATATATATATATATATATATATATATATATATATATATATATATATATA
>JAYMFT010137587.1:0-12898 GCA_038088735.1 Panulirus argus
CACATTTCAAAAGACAGGTTTTTCACTTTCTCAAAAATTTGTAAATACTTTCCTTTGTCTTTTCTTTTTCCATTTCATAATTCTCTCCATATTTCAATTAAGGCCCAGCCTTGATGTGGGCTTTTGTTCATGACTGGAACCTTCAACATATAAAAAAATCAAAAGTAACAGAGCAGTGGATAAATGGAATATTCTGGGTTAAGTTGTGAATACATAGAACTATAAGCTTACACTAAAAGGATGTTCTAAGGAATACTTGTGTCATCTGCAATGAAGCATATTTATCGGGAATGAAATAAAAATTGGTGGGAATATCATCTGTAAAATCAAATATAATCTGTATTATGTTCAACAGCCTATGTAAAATTTTCTAAAATTTATGGGGCGAGTTAATTTCCAGGTTAAACATTCTTATAAAAAGCATAAATATAAACTAGAGTTATGGTTCTTATGCTATTCAATTCCTTAGATGCTAGAAAACATTTGTGAAGAGTTTCAAGGACAAAGGTTGAATCTTTAATTATGAGGTAAGTTATAGGTTAAACCTTTTAATAACTGGCATAACTCAAACAAAATCTAAATCATTTAGTTCTTTAGCTTCATGGAAACATAAAGTTTCATGAGTACCTGAGTTAGGGTTTCTAGTTGCAACCAAGGTCCAGTTGAAGATTAAGGTGTAACCTGTAAGGACAGACAATGTATGGATGGAAAAAAGGACAGGTGAATGATGATGGAAGGACAGACAGACTGATGGACAGAAGGACAAATGGATAGCTAAATAATAAAATGGATATATGAAAAGGTAAGGGATGGATGAAAATGACAGACAAAGCAATTCCTAAGCATTTGCCATGTTATATAGGTGAAACAAAAGCTGTACACCAGAAAGAAATTTAGAGAAAGGGCCCCATGAGTGTACAACATCCTTAACATGGACAAACATGAAGAAAGTATGGTACTTACAGGGAAGTGATTGAGGACAACTTGATTTAGTAGTGTGGAGATAGCATAGAAGGCACCTACATTCATTCCATATGAAAGTAACAGTAGGACATAGCGTGGGTTCTTCATTAGCCTGTAATACAATTATAACATCATAAAACAAAACTCTCATTACCTCTGTTCTTACTTTCTAAGATCAAATACATGTAACAAAAACTTTAGCAGCTTAGCACTTTTTTTTATATTAACCAACATAGCACAGGCAAAACATGCCCCAATCATGGCCATTATTGGGTTAAAAAATTAGTACAAAAAAAGAAAGAAATAATTCAGAATTCCTTAAGTGTTTATAGACCTGACTCTTCAAGGTAATAAGTTATAGGATGTGGGAAACAAAGGCATGTCATAACAGTCAATCCTTGTGTCTTCTGCATATTTCTAAAAGTAATTTTTATGTTTTGTGTCATGACCTATGACCGGTAGGGCCAAAATCTATTATGAAAAGAAATGGGAGAAGTATATAGAAAAGATGATTAATTCATCATAAAAGTGAAAAAAAATCTTTAAGCTTATTGACTGCCACTGTACATCAATGTATATTTCCTATGATATTATGGATCATTCTTTTGTCAAGAAAGTTTCAGCATTTATATATGTTGGAGAACAACATATATAAATACATAAATAAATCTGGCAATGATTAAATTCCCTGAAGCATTCAAATTTAGGAATCTTAAGGTTTCTTTTGGCCAATACCCACTGTCAAGTTTCAACCCTGCATTGGTAAAGAAATATAACAAGAAAGTGCTAAAGGAAAGTACAAAAGTTTTTCTTTTTTCTTTTCAAGGAGGGAAAGTCCAGTGACCTACTTAACTATTTTAGGAATGTATTCTGGAAAGCAAAAATTCAAACAACAAAAAAGAGAATAAATCTACAAGAAATTTTATGGTATCTTGAATGAAAGGATTAGCAGAAAGATGCTGTAATGCAGGTATGGAGTTAAGGACTGAGAAAGATTGGTTTGACAAAGAGTACCATCTTGTTCTTAACTTTTTAGAGGTTAAGAAACTTGCTATTGTACTTTCTGGAAAAGTTTCAAAGGTAAACCAATGAAAAAAAAAAAAAAAAAAATCACAGAAACATTTTCTTAATAGATTTCTTCAAGTAATTACTACAAATGCTTTAAAAATGAATTACTAAGCAACTGTAATAACATTTACAGCTTCTAACCTTCCATTTTTGCTTAACCATGTCACACAACAAAGATTTCCACTAAATGATTTATTTTCTCTTAACTCTAGTTCACATCTCTCCGAGCACCATGTGACAATGATGTGACACAAAAATTCAACAGACCAATGCACATTTTCCTAACATTTCAATTTACCCATCATTGTTTTATCATGAATCCTACATGGATGTTTGCTGCTTAAAATTAACATGGGATCTTAACAAATGCAACCACTCTAAAGAATAATTCAAATGAACAGGTTTTGATTTATCTCATCAGAAATATGATTAATATCGAACGAATCAGTTTTAATCTATTAGGAGGGAAAGATTGGGTCTATAATTTTATTCAGATATTCAGAAGATGGGTTACTTTAAAAACAGGTTTTGCTGACTCTGAAAACACCTTGCTGGGAAATCAAGCCTTGCTTACCAATTCTATTTAAATTTTGCCTATGACTAATTTCAATCCTTCTCTCCCTCCTCAGCCATCTTTGACTTAAATCTAAAATTTCTTGATGAAATCTACAGAAGCAACTTCAGGTAATGCTTAAGCCAGCATCTAACTAAATGTATTAGAACCTCTTGGCTTGAAGGTAACAATTTTCAAATTTTTCTGGTGTCAGATTCTGAGAATCTTAAATAGTTCTTACTTTGATATCCTTTCCATCTCTTCTATTATGAAGGTTAAGTAACATATGCCACAGCCTTCCACAAGAGGGCTCTTTGAGAGCTTCTGTCAAGAGATTTTGGCATATATTTAAACTAGCCAACTACTGATAGCATAAATCTGACTTGCAAGAGGAAGACAATGACATTTTACAGTATCAATAAAAAATACCTCTGTGCTTTGACCAACCAAAATAGATGGCAATAATTTTTTCCTGCATGTTTCTACCCTCAGTCATATCACTTTCTTTAACCTTCACCCATTTTCTCAAACTTTCAAACTCTCTTTTTCCCTTGTGGCAAACTTGCCTCAAGAACCCTTCTGTTTTCACACATTTGCATTCATCTAGCTCTACCATGTGGCAATTGGTGTACTTATTTGAAAGACAAATCAACATGCAGATTTTTCTGCACAAATTCTGAATGGTATTAAATTACAAGAGAATTTATAAAAACCATTGGTAGGCAGAGTATACTGAGAGAAGTTTGCATGTTTTACTTGTCATAAATGCAGTTAAATACGACATGACACCAATGGACAAAAAGTTGAATAAAGTATGGTAGAAAAAAATTTGTAACCCTTATTTGATGAAAATCAATGTCTGTTACCCTAATGTCACATCAAAAACTGTTATGTGAAATGAAACATCTGCAGAGTCAACAGAGTACTAATGAATATCATAACAAAAATCAAAGAATGAAGATATGCAGAACTTTATAGGAAACAAAAATCACAATAACCTAATTCATCTTCAATAAAATATAGTTACTTAAGACATCCACACTTGTTTCTCCTTCATTGCACTTGTATCAAACTTGAACCTCTATACTTTCTTCCATAATTATCCACATATAGTCTCCACTATGCACAACAGCAAAACATCCAGTAACATTTATCAATATAAGAACCTTTATTTTAAGTATTAACATCTTACTTAATGAACATGTCCGTCTCTTGCATGGTCTACCCCTCCCTCAATAATGTAAGTAATGGTTTTCCTTATTAATCTTTCATCCATCATAATTATGTACTGTCCACAAAAAAAATTGTCTGCCCATAATATATTTTCAAAGGTGATACACAGCTAAGATTTATTGTATGTGCAAGCATATGATGTTCTCAGGGTGAAATCATCATACATCTGGTCGCAAAGACCAGATGTGAGCACCAGCAACCTGCTTCAATGTGCCTCAGGCTATCTAGAGGGAAGGATGTTCTTTCTCTACCCTTCCTGACTGTCACTTCATTGTGGAAATTTTGCTTCTGGGCACTGTATCTTTTTCACATGTGCTTCAAGATTGCTGGCTCTTACCTTTAGGAGAAAGCCTGAATTCTTGCCTAAAAACATGAAAATGTTGGTACATGAGAGAATTCTAGAAGTACTAGGTGCTCAGAACAGATGAAAAGGTGGCTGCTGCCTGCTACACCTCATCAGAGCCTCACCTCATTCAGGAGATCAAGAACACATGGACTCAAAACATGAACAAAGAATACTTCAGGAACCTTGCCAGTTCCATGCCCAGACATGTACAGATAGTAATCAAGGCCAAAGAAAGATGACAAAGTACTAAAATGTGAGTGTGACATTGCTTTTGAAAATGGATGGGGAGGTGGACAAGGTTTTTTGCAGACACTGTACTACCTGTCCATGACATCTTAGCTCACTTTCCTGTATGCACTTACCAAATGACTTCCTTATATTACTTTAAACACATTTCCAAAATCATTCTTTACCCTGTCTATTACTTTAATTCCAACAGTACACATATTATCCCTCCCAGTGCTATTGTCCTTGATCAAGGCATGTGCTTTCCTACCACAAGCTGAATTTCACACACTGCAGGCTCTTTTAGCTGGCCACAGATGACAACCAAAGCAAACGTTTAGCCACTGAAGCTGTGTCAAGGCTTTAGTAACCTCCAAGTGACCATAATGGGCAGTTGTGCACCCTCTGTAAGGATTCATCACATCCGTGGCACCTTACAAAGCCTGTGGCACCCACCACCATGTCCTTTGCTGCCCTTACTTAGGAAGGGTCAAACCAATGAATAATATTTCTCCACCTATAAATAATATACAGTAATCCCTCGATTTAATGGACTAATAGGGGGAGCGGGTGTCCATTAATGCCAAAAGTCTGGTAAATCAAACGGAATCATTTTTTCATACAACATACAGTTAACACGCTTTCTTTTAACTCCTCTATCACTTGATGCCATTTTGAATCGTAAGGATAGCAAAATTATTAAATAAAGTCACAATTCTTTGTATACAACCTGATCGCATGAAAGCTTGAGGCAGATTGAGATCAAAACAAAGCAAGTATATGAATATTCCATGACAATCTGGTGATGTGGTGGGATAAGAGAAACACAGATTGCATGGGAAACACTATACTGATTCTAATGTTTCAAAAGAGTCTTGATCACAGAATGAGTACAGAAGAACAGGACTCCAGCTTATATACATGTCGTTATTGGCTTTCAACCCACTGGATACCTGGTGTGACCTCCCAAGTGGTTTTGCCTGGTGTTTGACCTAGCAGCCTCTGCCATGTTCCACCTTGCTGTCCTTGCTATGAGTGACCTCGTTATTTCCATTAAGCTTGATCTCGCTGCCTCTGCTGCGATGATTTGTCTTGTGGTGGCTCTTGCAAGGCACACAAAGCCCTCCCGGTCATTCGTGTTTTCTTTTGACACTATGTAAGCTGCCTCAATTGTTTTTCTTACTTTTCTTGAACTGTCCTTGCTTAGTATTTTCATCCCACTCCAGTGTGGCAGGTGCCAATTTTCCTCTGCATGCACCATCAGTGAGTTAGAGGGGCACACTCCATCTCTGCACCCCCTTTCCCAAGTTTTCCTTTCATCTCTCTCATCATTCCATTCATGTTCATGTTTAAAAGCTACGGTGATATCACATAGCCCTGCCTTACACCCAAAAGTATACTGAAACTTTCCCTCAACTCTCTGTCCACTCTTACATGTAATGCATTTGCTATTCCATCCAACAGTTGTCCTTCTACTCCATATATCCTTAACACATCCCATTAGGCATGCCACTGGATTCTCTTGTACACTTTCTCCAGATCAATAAAAGCTACAAACAGCTTCTTACTGTTTGCTAGATACTTCACAGTCATTTCTATCACAAAAATCTTTCCTAAAACCCCTTGCTCTGACTTATTTTGCATTCAGTCACTTCCATTAGTCTATCAATCAATGCTCTTAAATACACTTTTCCTGGTATTCTTAACAGATTTATTTCCCTGTGATTGCTACCTATATCCTTGGCACCTTTTCCTTTGAATATATGCTAGCCCAGCCTTTTGGCAAAATGGTAGGAGCAATAGACAGTAGTAAGTAGGAACATGTAGGAAGGAGCATTAGGCAGAAGTAGTAGATAGGAATGTTAGACAGGAGTATTAAGTAGCTGTCAGTAGGAACATTTGGTAGGAGCCTCTGCAAACACTGCACTAGACTTGCCTTCTGCCAGTAGCCTGATATGGGTGAGGCAGTAAAGGCTAAGAAGAGGCACTAAAGTTCACTAAATACAGAGACTCTATAGCTGTGGCTACCCTCATGGGGGAGTTCTAGAAAGGAACAGGCATCAGAGATACAGACAGACAAAAAAGAACAAGTATAGTTTTCTATCAATCCTCAGGCACAACCTTCTGATTCCATGCTAAATCACACATCAAATGCATACATTCTATCACATATTCTCCTCCATACTTCAGCATTTCAGCTGTAATCCCATGCACTCCAGGTGCATTTCCTATCTTCAGCCTTATTGTCACCCTTTTAACCTCCCGTCTTGCTATAGCCCCCTGCATTTGTATTCTTTTCCTTCTATCCTCCAGTTCCACGCATGTAACAACTGCTGCCTCATCTTCATCACTTCTTCAAAACACTCTTTCCATCTTCCTTTCAGTTTCTCATTTAGATTTGGCAACTCCCCTTTCTTACTTCTCACATTAACTTTTCCATTCATACATGTGCCTTTTTCCTTTTTCACCACTTTCCAGTACAATTTTTTATTTTCCCTAAATTTTTTTACTCAACTCTTCCAAAATCTTCACCTATTCTTTCTTTGCTTTCCTCTAGCAGCTTCATGACATTCCACACATACATCTTAAATTCTTCCCTCCTCCTTTGCTGAACTTCCACTGGTACATTCTTTTTGAGCAGTCTACCATATGCCTCTTTCTTCTGTTCCACAGCATTCCTAATCTCATCCATCCACCATGTATTTCCCTTTTTATTCCTATATTTCATGACCTTATATCCAACTACCAATTCTCCAACTTTTAAGTCTTTCTCTAAACATTTTAAACACATCATTCACACATGACTGCTTCCCTACATTTACTGCACTTCCATCTAAACTTTCAATCACCCTCCTTTCATACTCCTCCTTGCATTCTTTCTGATTCATCTTCTCACTTGTCAACACTTTTACGTCTTCATTCTTCCTTACGCAGTAACTCCATTTCTCCCTGATCCTAACCCCTACAAGAACTGCAAAATGGTAAGAGCCTCCAAAGAATCCTCTTACAACCCTAGCATCTAGCACAGCATTTCTAAACCTTTCATCCACTGCCTCATAGTGAATCAAACCCTTTTGCTCTTCTCTTCCATCATTTCTCAAACATGTATACCTTTGGATCATCTTGTGCTGAAAAAAATTGTTTGCAAGAAATAAACTTTTCTCAGTATGGACATCCACAAGATAATTTCCATCCTCATTTACTCCAGGCACTCTCCATTTACCAACTATCTCACCCATTTCATTACATCTCACCTTCACATTCGCATCACCCATTACAACAACCTTCTTCCCCATCTAAGAACCATTTATACAGTCATTCAAATTTCTCCAGAAACACTTCATTTCATCCTTACCTTGCAGTCCTCATATTCACAGGAGCATATACACATACTCAAGCATGCTTCACAATTCCAATCTTTCCTTTCACCTATACTAATCTTGAGCATCCCATCCATGCTCTGTAATACCCTCCCATACTCTTGGTGATAGCACAATTGCACATCCTTCTTTCCCTCTTCCCTGATAATTTTCATTCATTTCCATCCATTCCAATCATCCTTCCACACACTCTCATAACTTGCAAGGAAAAAATCAATCATGGAAAAAATGGAGGTAATACAAGGAATTTATGTGAGCATGGGAAATCAAAAGTAAAAAGATCAAAAATTCTTGCAGAAATTGAAATGCTGCATGTTAAAGCTCCTTGAATGGATTAAGTAAAAGTGAAGATGCAATGAAAGGGAATGAAATGACACAGAATTGCCTTCTTGAAATAGAGGGAGGGTACTCTTCAGAAGGACTAAACAGTGCAGAGATAAAACCAGAGCACGAAAGAAACAGTCAACATAAGGGTTTCAACTGGGTAAATATTCATGGAGAGATGTAAAGAATGGTGGTATCAAATACATAAAAGCTGAGAATCTAAGAGCTGGACCTGGAGAATCTGTGAAAAAGCACAGTTCTAGGGATCATAATTTAACCACAGGAACATCTGTTGAGTAAATGCATTAAAAGGAGAAGACCATTTATGCATTTATGTACCAAAAACTTTTCTGTAAAAGGTCACTTGAAAAAATTATGTGACATGTGTCGGTAAGAGGTAAGGGATTGCTCAACATGTTACTCAGCATGGAAATAAAAAATACTGAAGGCAGTTTAGGTATTCCATCACAATTAGGTGTGCTAAAATAAATAGAGAGGAAAGAAGTAATTTGAGTTAGTTAAAACTGGAGTATGACACATTCAAATTCTCCTGATTATTATTGACTGCTCACTACACCAGGAATCACCTTAGGAGGTGCCAAAACCCTCTGATAAATATAATCTTTGTAATTATATCTTAAATTCCAATTTCCTCTTACAATACAAGTGACCCAGGTCAAACCTCCAAAACTGCTTGTCACAGTATATATAAACCTGAATACCAACATTATAGTCCCACTACTCTATCATTGCACAATATCTCAATATATATTCTTATCAAATAAATCAATCTATCAATACAAACTTTGCCAGAAGCATTCATCATAAAGCTGCTTATCAAGCTCATGAACCACCAACTATCATATCAATACACCAAGTTCCAGAATCTTTTACTGCCAACTAATTTGAAAATGAATTACACAGGTTTATGAAACACCTAACAAATGAAAGTGTAACATTTCTATTAAACACTAAAATGCTTGATTAGGCATACATTTATTTACATTCAAATGCCTCTCAAAAAGGTGACAGCAATCAACTCCATGTATTTTAGTTTTAAATAAACTTAAACTGGATCTTTAGGTTTCAATGATCATTTAAGCATAAGAAAATGTTCAAGCCAGGCTGATTTTTTTTTTTTGAGAATTTTTCTGCAGTCAAGCTTACTGCTTATTTTGCAATGTTTTTTCAAGGTTTTCAAAGCACATTCAAACAAGGGCCCCATGCTACTTTCTAACTTCAAAGGATTAGCAAATATGATATGCAATCTCAACACTTCAGATAGACATGTAACAGTCTACTATATCATTTCATATCATCATAATTCATTTTGGCAATATAATGAAAAGTGAAAACTACATCTACCTTAAAACACCTTGTAGGTATGATCCTGTATCTTCCTGGATGAGGGCAGCTGAGCTGGGTGGTGTTGGAGGCTTTTCCTTGAATACTGCCAATGTAAAGATATCATAACAATAATACTGTATCATATTCTGACACAAAGAAAGTCAGCAAGAGGGTTATGATGATTATTCCTGAAAAAAACTAACAAAAGATGAAAAGTAGAGAAGGGTACTGGGAAACCAAAAAGACTGATTAATTACTCTCCAAATTACCTGTTCTTTAAATCAAATAGTGAAGTATAAATAAACTGCCTGTACTTGTAAATTATGCTGAACTGAGATCCTGAGTTTACCATATATATTACCATGGAATTGGGAATAAGGCCAATAATGAGAGAAACATGGAATCCACTCTGCAGATAAAAAAGAAAAAAAAAAAAATCCTTTCCAATGAATCCTTTGATTATCATTCACACTACTTGAAAATTACCCTGGGTTGAGATGCTGGATGCACCAGATCTACCACCATGGAATTGGGAATAGAGTGATTTATAAGATATAACAAATGCATATAAAGCTACTCTACTAATAATCAAGAGATTACCCTTCTTCAATGAATCCTTCATTTCTTGTTATTCATAATCCTTGGAACTAGCGCAAGGATTTTCCTAATAAATCTTCAAACCAGGAGTACAATACCTGGTTTACCTACACATCCATCCACTCTATAATTCAAATATAAAAACTTTTGCGTTTTATTTTCTGAAACACCTTCATTTACAAAAAAGCACAAAATCTGATCACCTTCAAAGTACTTCTCTGGCAGTTGTAAATCAAAGATTTTGCTTCAGCTCTGTATTCTTTGCTTTGCTAAAGAAATAAATATAGATGCAGTTCATATATACAAGGTTAAGAGATGGGGCAACATGAGTGGAAAACTCTCTCTCCCTGTTACACATAAGTATTTATCATAATCAACATAACCATGCTAATGAGTTTTTACTCTACTGGTCCTGGTGGTCATATTTGTTTTATAATCCCTTTTATCCATCTATCATCTTTCCTCCATAATTCCAGGTCTGTAACGAAAAAAAGTTAACCTGAAGCTAGTAACACCTTTTCCTTCTCCATCCATCCCTACCTCAATTACTTCTCACTTCTATTAGCATTTATAACCAATGTGATGATTTTTTGCACAAATGAGTTAAAGTTTCTCACCCCCCCTAAGATGGCCCTAGCTCTGATACATGACTTGCTCTACAGAAAATTTTCAGGTCCAGTTAACAATGTAATTCATGACAGAGAAACATATCAAAATGCATCTTAGTAGCCTAGCTAACGCTACGATTTTTTTTTTTTTTTTTTTTTTTTTTTTGGACGTGCCACTTTTCCTCTCTGGCAAAACTGTGAAACCATTTTTCAACCACACTAAATACCAATGGAGATGTTCTATTTTCTAAAAGCTAAATAGAGCAAAAATTTTCTTTATGTAATATACACTAAATAAACCACCACCATCCCCTGGGGACAGGAGAGAAGGAATACCAATTGGTGTTTCCTATATATGTTGCAAAGGCGACTGGAGGTGAAAGCAGAAGGTAGGAAATCCTCCCTTCCAGGATCATTACTTTCCAAAAGATGGAGCAGAGGAAGGAGCTATATCAGGATTTTTCCTCTACAGCCACATCATTTGTTCCTACTGCCACCTCACTAATGTGGGAAATAGCAAACAAGTTTGAAAGGAAAGAAAAACCATCAACTGAATTCTAACTCTTCAAGAAAAACACAAGCTTCATGCAAGAATGTCTGACACTGGCCATTGGAAAATAATTGTATTTTCTCCTTTTCACCAACCTTCTAAAAAAAAAAAAAAAGAAGAAGAAGAAGAAGAAGAAGTTTAAAAGCATTACCAAAGAAACTCAGTAAAATGAAAGAAAGGCATATCAACAGATTCCAAACACTCAGATTTTGACTGGTGGCATATGATTTAGATTTATCATTCTAATTTACAAAAATAAGTGATAGTGTGGAGTGCTATAAAGATAAGGGAAAAGGTGTAGTTAATTAACATGAAAGTATATGAAAATTTGTTGAAATCAGCAGAGCATAAGAAAACCATATCTAACTTCATGCAGGGACCAAGATTTTCCTGCAGTCAAAATATACCAAAAACAAATGTTTATTTCCTCCTGCCACTTAATGAAGAATGTTCACAAAAAGTGATTGCACTTACTGTGATGGGCTTGAATGGAAGCAAATACACAGCAATCAAACCTACTAGCAAGTAGATGGAAACATGAGACTAAACAATCATATCTTTTTCTTTTAAATAAGGTAAGGTAAGTTAAGGTAAATTTTAACTGCTGAGAAAAGTTTGAAAGATTTTAAGTGTTCTATTGATTTATGCAAGTATTTCACTTTTTTCCTTCAAATTTTCCCTGATTTTCAGAGCCCCTCTCTACTATCACTTATTGTCTTACAATTACTCAGTGCCATTATACCTTATCACCACACTGTACCATTTCTATTTAGTTAGGAGTCCACAAATATTCTTTTCTTTCATTACCATGAATAACTTCTGTGGAACCCTAAAGCTACATAATTATCATATTTCTAGCTCTAGAGATTTTTATTTCCAGCTCAAGTTTTCAACATCTGGCTCTAAGAAAAGGCCCCAGATCCAGTTTAGATCAAGCATTCCTCTACTGCTTTTTCTGACATTCAAAAAATTAAGTCAGACTCTACACTATTTACATTAAAACAAACTAATTTTCACGTACTACCCAACTTGTTCACAATGAGTAAAGTTCATGGGGTTCCATCTCCTAAACTTTTTACCCCATCCAGTACCCTTTAAGACCTTTATAAACTGCTAGCACTCACTGTCTTAAAATTTAATTTATTCCAACTATTCATCAACCTAACACTAAACCAGTACTTCTTAACATCCTTTTCAAAATTTTTTTCCCACTTTTTGTCATAGCCTTTTGTTATTTCAGTGCTCCATCTTTTAAAGACCTGTTCTTTGTCAGTGTCATCCAGTTGATTTAGAAATATGAAGGCTGTTAACAGGTCTCCTCTCCCTCTCCTCATCTCCATGGTAGATAGCTTTGTGACCTTCAGCCTCTCATTGTAATTCAGTCAACTTAAATCAGGTACCATCTTTGCTGTTCTTCTATGTACACACTCAATAAGATCTTTTTGCTTCTTAAGGTAAAGCGTGAAATTATCTATTTGCAATTACCTATTTTACAGTACAGGGAATGAATTCTAAACTCCTGGGACCCCCACCTCCTGAACTTTCTATTCCATCATGTAGCCTTTTAAACCTTTGTAAACTACCAGAAGTCACTGTGTTGTTGATTAGTTTATTTGAACCATTCCCCATTCGTGTGTGTGTGTGTGTGTGTGTGTGTGTGTGTGTGTGTGTGTGTGTGTGTGTGTGTGTGTGTGTGTGTGTGTG
>JAYMFT010137598.1:0-24151 GCA_038088735.1 Panulirus argus
CTAAAGGACTTACATACATGAACACACACACACACACACACACATATATATATATATATATATATATATATATATATATATATATGGACAATGGAGAGAATGTGTGAGAGGTTGAGAGAGATAGGATATATTAGTTAGAAATGGAGGGAACAAGGAGAACGGGGAGACCAAATCTGCGACGGAAGGATGGAGTGAAAAAGATTTTCAGCGATCGGGGCCTGAACGTTCAGGAGGGTGATTGGCGTGCATAGGATAAAGCGAACTGGAACGATGTAGTATATTAGGGCCAACATGCTGTTAATGGACTGCGACAGGGTATGTAAACAGTCCGTGTTAATCCATGAAAGGTCTGTGGGGCCTGGCTGTGAATAAGGAGCTGTAACTTCAGTGCATTACAAATAACAGCTAAAGAATGGCTGTGAACGGATGTGGCCTTTTTTCGTCTGTTCTGGCGCCTGGCTGCTAACGCTGATTACTGTAATTAGATATATGATATATATATATATATATATATATATATATATATATATATATATATATATATATTAAATATATAGCAAAGAATTCTTTAACCCTTACCCCCTGGGTTATTATTATTTTAATTACCCCAAGACCAACTTCTATGAGAGTCCTCGTGTTGCCCAAGGTCATTCTAAAGGCTCCTGCAGACAAAGGCTGCACTACTTCCAGTAGAAAAGATGTAGACTCGTTTGGAGTGAAAGTTCTTTGATGAGACTGTTCTTCCAATGACAAAACCTCGCAAAGGCAAATTTTCATTCGCGGTGTAACCTCGAGCAGGTGGTGAGTCCAGTAATACCCCCTAATACACATGTACAATGTTAAGAGACGGGCCAACGAGTGTTAAAACTCACTTCCCGTAACACACAAAGTGACCACAAACAGTAATCACATGTACTTGAAGGCTATTCTTACTTCAATCAGCAGATAACTTGCCTCTTGAATACATATATCCTAATGCTGAATTCTAGTTATAGGCTGGGCACCATATCACCTGAAACCCTTTCAAGCAAATTCCTATAATGTCTCCTGGGAGACTATTCACAGCTTGACCTTCTTAACCACTCTGTGTTTTGTTCAGGTGAACTTCACGTACTATGTGTTACACTGACTAAACCTGGACCTCGCCTAAGATGTCTCACTGTAGTCTGCAGCAAGTTTTGAAACTGCTTACTTTCTTCATTATTTGTCAGTAATCTGTAAACGCATTCAGGTATGTCTCTCTTTCATCTTATGAGTTATTTATGTATTCCAGGAAAAACATCGGCCCCGTAGGAGACCATAGGCGTTCCTTGTCTCCTCGTGCTTAGACAATTCTCGATTTAGCAAAGGTCTGCCTGTGTACCAAACTCCTGCGTGGAACGGCTTGGAACGTCTTCTTTCAGTAAAAGATCGTACGTTCTACATAATAATAATTTCCATTTATGCTAGTGACCAAGACCACTGTCACAATAACCCACTTGACGACATATCTCCACGGAAACCAAGATCTTTCATCAGCTTCTTTGCAAGTCGTCAAACATATGCTTTTTTCTCATCTTTCAATTTGGTTGACAAACTACAATCGATAGATACAAGTAGAAGTTCAATGAACTTTCCCTATCTCCTTTCTTGAAAATTAGCACCACAATTGTTCTTTTTCATTTGACAGCAATCCCTCTTCTGACGATTTCTAAACGTTTCTTATTGGCTAGACAAGTATATTAGCAAGCTCCCTCTGTATATGTAATATGGAGAGAATTCTTCACTCCCATGGGTCTTCTACACATCAAAATATTTCCACAGTATACATATGTCTTATCCAAGTCTCAATATTTTCCACGGTGTCTTCTCCACCCCATCTCGTTAGCGCCGGAGGTAAAGTATCCACTGTGAATATAATCAGGAACTTGGCATTCAGATCCTCACATGTTGCTTCTGCTTCAACAAACTTTCCCTCAGTTCTTCACTCTGATATTTCTTTTTTTAAGTGAAAATTTGTTCCTGACAAATTTCTGGAAAAGTTCAGGATCATCATTATACTCATCCGCATTTTTTTTTTTCAAAAATTCATCTGCTCCCTTTTCTTTATCTTACTTTCCTCATCTTTCGCTTTTACATACCTTTCCAGTGTGTGTGTGTGTGTGTGTGTGTGTGTGTGTGTGTGAACACATGTGAATATGTGTCAAACACACATTCTTGTCACTATCGGTATTCCCTTCATGCTTAACCTGGACTGAGGGAAGTGTGGTGACTTAAAACACCATCTCATGTACCAGCCAGCCCACGGGAGGAGTGTCGGAGGGGAGGCCCCACATAAAGGGGAGAGGACCAACGCTGGGGGCAATATGCAGGAAATAAAGCCATTGCAACACCACATAATTCCCCGATTTACCGCTGCACCGTTGATATCTAGCAATAACTGTATACGTAAGATTATGATCCCAATTCCGACAAACGAGAAAATGACAATAAAAAAAAGGCCGCGAATCAGGAGGTTTGAGCGTATCGACCAGCCATCACATGTGGGGCGACTCTCTGAATATTTTCGCAGGGGTACATGTCCCGCATCCCACGCGTTACATTGTCGTGTTCTCAGCGTCAAAATTTATTCACAGTCGGCACTGTTCTATAATTATATACGCGCTCTCGCATCCTAGAATCTGAGAACGATTCAGCACAGATGCGACATCATAATAACGAGGAATATAGTAATGAGTGAAGCGCGGCGTGCGCGGCGCGCAGCGCTCCGGCCCCTGGCGGTAATCGGGAGGACGGATGCTCCCAGGCACCGCACCCGTCCGCCTCGCTCTCGATAATTTGCTCCCGCGAGTCAGATAAAACGGCAGCGATTTGTAACGCAGAGTCATAGCGACCGGCCTCATTTCCAGGGATGCTGAATTCGCGACTTAGTTCCTAATACGTAACTTCCCCGTAGTAAACCGACCAACAAACGCCATCAATCTGTACTTGATCAAAATTAAACAAACGCATCTACGCCATACACTCACAGCACGAGCTGTGCCGTGTTCAGATCTTGCCGCGCCCAACGCTCTGCCTCAGTTTATATGTACGGACTAAATACGGCCTTGAGAGCGTAACGTACTTAACGTAATCCAACAACCGTCTGCCCTCCGGATTATCTGGGCGACACGAGCTTTTTTGTTGATACGAGGTTTAGGGGTGGAGAGGTTTCGGGCTGGAGTCCAACAATGGTACGTGATGCCCGGTACACTGTACGTATGGTCCACCCATACCAGACACCCAGCCTTCACCCTGATGCCTGGCAAGGTTACGCCTGCACACAAAGGGCTGAGGTGAGGCGTACGCCCCTCTCCACCCCTTCACACACACACACACACACACACACACACACACACACATACACACACACACACATATACACACACACACTGCCGGCCGGGCTGGCTATAGCTGAGGCTTATTTCGAAAAAGAAAACTACATACACAAGGGATGCGACAAAAAATGGGGCCTTGTAAGAACTGAGGCGTCCCTTGAGGATGTCTCAAGGGAGTCTTTAGGGCACTGGGGGACGCCCGCAGCCGCCCCAGGGGAGAAATAAGGCAGGGGAGGTGGAGGGGAGATGGACAGTTAAGAGCAGGCCAGGGGAGGAGCAAGATGTGAGGGGAGGAACGGTAACGCTATAATGTCTCCCCCTCCTCGCAGCATCTCTTCTTGATCCCATATTGGCTCTCTCTCCCTCCAGGACCTCTCACACCTGCACTCCCTCCAGCTTCTTATTTTCTAACTTCCGGATGGCTGTGCCTAACTCATGCTGCTGTCAATTCTCTTCCATAAACCACCCTTATTCAGTGATTGGTATTCACATTTTCCTTTACTTTTCTTCGTTCCCAAGTCTTCACTGTGCAAGATGAAGCTGTTATATCCTATTTTCCTAGTTTATGTCTGTTTCCCACTTATATACAGAATAAAGATTCAAGAGATTATCTTCTTTCACACTGCTTCCCTGTACTGTGAACTGTCTGACAGTCTTCTTTGTTAACTTAATTCTGTTTGCTTCCTTCCCACTGCTTCAGTATGACCAGCTCTTCCCTTTAATTATAACCCACTGGCATACACTGCACTCTCTCTCTCTCTCTGTATCATTCTACCCCATCTCTGTTGATATTTCCTCTCTCTCCCTCTCTCTGTCTCATAAGCAATAGATGACAAGGGCACAAAACCATTCAGTTATATCAATAAAAAAAAAGAAATCTGCCAACGAATAAATGCTCCGCCACAATAACTGGAGACACTCCATCATAATAACTGTAAACCCTGTCATGACTGGGGATCCACGCTACACAAAGAATCCATGTGAAAAGACTGCCATCCCAACTGCCAAGCCTGCGCCACAGCAACAGAATACTGAAAACAAAACTGAAAATCCTTAATCATAATAATAGATAATCTTGTACCATAACAACAAGAAAATTGCGTGTCAATAAGAAAACCCACAGCATTAATAGCATGATATACTGCCCCATTAAATGAAAAATCAGGGCTAAAATAACAAGACACCCTTATCAATGCTACCCCGAAATATTGCTCGATAATAACAAGAAACACAGCAACATAGCAAAAACTACTGCTGTATATTACCAAGACAGCCTGGGCCATTATGGGAAGGGTGCAAGTTCGTGGGGAGGGGAAGGCTAGGCTACAAACCGACGACAGTCTGTGAAACGCAACGCTGGAAGTTCCCTACCAGGCCAAACCTGGGGGTACAACCCCCCGTCAGGTCCTCCTCCTTACCCCCTAATCTTCGGCCAACACGGTCTTGGGAAGGCCCTTTGTTATAAACCAACACCAATTCAAGTTATTTTTCTATTCCTACGGTGTCAATGTCTTGCTCTTAATGTTGCAATTCAATTGGTGAATTTATCAACCCACCAGGGCACATGTATCACGCTTTGTTGCTTTCCATCTGCTTCTTGAGCTACTCTCTCTCTTATTCTGTGATTTACGGCTGTTCATTCTCAGGGCACGGGAGGCTTAGCACTTCTTGATCTCAGCTTTAACGACAGTAAAGTTTTATGCCATGTTACTGCACTCTGACCTTTGTCGCTACACCGACACTCGTCAGTGAATGTCAATTTCCATTTCATTTCTTTCTTTCTACAATGAAGGTTTGCATCAGGATGGGTTACGTGGTTCTGTGTCACAGTAAGCGCTTTCTGTTCCTCTTTCGCTTTACGTCTGTTGTGCTGGATGGTTTCTTCCACTACAGCATGTCTGTAAGTTAGGCTTTTTTTAAGGCTGCGACCCGCTGGCCCACCTATTCTCTAGGACCTGGCTGATCAAGTATACTTTAGAAACGTTAATAAAGTCATATCAACAGTGTCTTAACATAAAGGGGGGTAGGTCAAAAGTGTTTCAACATACAGGGGATCAGATCAACAGTGTTCGTGCCTGGAGGTTGACACTGTTTACTGTTAAAGTGTGTATGGCAATAAAGAGTTAAAACGAGACCAAGTTTTTTATCCATTGTTCTTTTGGCTTTATTGTTCACATCGACCTATCTATCCACCCTGGCTGATGGAACTCGGGTCAAGCGACAGACCAGAGCCGCACAAATGGCTGGGTGTGTCCGTGCTGATCCTACCAGCCCCAGCACCCGTCAAAGCTATACACATATATGCAAAGCTTTTGACTGTCAACTTATATGCAAATTGACAGAAGCGTTGGAGTGCATGTCGCGCTGGGGCTTGACCCAACTGTCATGATAATCTGAACACAAGTTTGGCCACGGGAACACATACCAACCTGTCCACCTAAAACCACCATCCATTGTTCAATTATGAAATGTAACACTATATCCGCCACAGAACCCATCAACCAGGCAAATCTCATAAAGCCTTCACAGTATTAACCCCATGAGTGCGACCCAAGGGTGGTGTTCAAAAGTCGTACCGTCGTGTTCAATAGTCGGACCGTTGTGCCTTTCAAGGGTTGTAATGTCATGGTTAAAGTTAAAGACTAAGGCCACAACTTTATCCACACTAACGTAATGTGCACAAAACCATGTGGTTCACTTTACCCGAGACGAATATGTGTGCGTCCTTACATTATTCACGAAAGAAAAGAAACAACAACTTTGGAAGTACAGTGCTGACATAGCATACAGTAACTCTTATGATATTCAAATATATTCAACTCCTCCATGATACTGTGCCCTACTGTATGAATGTCGGCAACAATGCAACTCCTGTATGTACTTCACAGTGACTAACCAAAAGTGGGTGTTACCCCAATCTTCCTAATAGACACAGTTTCATTATAAAGTCCCCTCAATAATTGCTCCTAATCATCACGTTCCGCGCTGTTAGCCTCATGCTACATTCCAATCTAAGTGTTTAAATGACCTGCAAATCATGCAGTGCATGGTGAGGTTAGGGGCACCAGCTACGTGAGGCGCAACACGTCGTTAAAGAGACTTACAACCCAATAGTCACGTGAGGTGGAGCCCACTGGACAAGTGAAGGAGAAACCACTGACTAAGCGAAGGTGGGATGCCACTGGTCATGCCGCAGGAATGTGCAAGTGGAAGCTACACTAGTTCCAGTTGAAGCCTGCTGGCAACATGTACTGGGGCCCTTTGGTCACGTCAATGCTATTAGTAGAGAGGAAGTGGACGTCTGTGGGCCCGTGCTATCTACTAACGAGGGCGGATGCCACCTTCACGCCTTTAGAATAAATCCTAATTAATTAAGCTAAAATGCTTGTTTTTGTTGTTGTTGTCAATGTAAGGAGAGGGGTGCCCTCTGCAGAGACTTGGAGGAAGTAACTTGAGGGAAAAATGACGAAGAGGAATATCATAGTTTGATGACAAGTGCCAACATGGAGGCAGCTCGTAGAATCCCTTATGCCTGAATACATCTACGGTCACATGCCATCGTCGAGTCTCTGTCAGGGTGTTACCCCATCCCAACTATACTCATCTCAATCGTTAAAACTACAAGATATATAATCCACCCTTGGCCTTCATCTCGTACATCAGCAATGCCGAGCCGTCACTGTGATCAAATTTTTTTTTTTTCCGGCTGAAAAATTCTACATAATTCGTAAATTCAACGGATGTTTATTAAGCATTGAAATATGAGAGCTGGTAACTAATTACAGACGGTTTCATCACGGCGAGATGAGCTGTTAATTATCCCCGGCCCAGCCGTGCGGAGATGCCGATGACCACGCAATACGGTAGCGTCGCTATGTGACACTCAACAAACACCATAATTCTATTCAGCGGGAGACAGACAGTTCCTGTGGTATCCCTCCGCCTCGTCAGGGCGACTTCAAAATCATTTCATACAAGCTTCGATCCTCCCACAACTGCTTACTCACGCGTGAATTTATTGCATTGTAAAACTATAATTACGCGCCAGCGGGCTTCTCCAGCGGTATTGATCGTACACAATCCACCTGCAACTCTCTAAATGCTCCTAAAACCCACTTCCACTTCCTACGTTCCATTTCCCATACTGACAACAATCGGACTGAAGAACAATATACTGTAACATCAAGTCGAATACGATACTCTATATGAGTTTGGGTTGGAAGACCTTACTCATTTCAACAGCGTAGGTAAGCAATATATCCCAATTTTCTGACCAAATTTAATCAATAACAATTCAAAAAAATGAATTACCCTCAGAGAAACTCAACTTTCACGTTGAAGGATCCAGGCTCGCAGTGTGTAAATGCATAAGACGATCATAGATACATTAAAGCCGAAATCCAATACTTACTGTCCTCCAGGCATATGGGGAAAATGCACCCCTAAGTCCTCCATGCTGGGGATCTCGGCCTTACTTTCGGGGGCCTCACCCACGCGACCTGGAATAGAGAAAATGGGTCAGCAACTACACTGCCTAGAGAAAACGGCGTTGGTTGAGATTAATTTGGGAGACTTTAATATGTCGATATTTTGGTGATTCCAAAATAATAAGAGCTAAACTTAACGGAATATCTCTAAAAAAAACGGTAGGTATATTCTATTGAAAACATGAATAACTCTTCCTTATTTCTGGCCTGCGCGGACCTGTAATGAACAAATGAAACTCCGAAAACACTATGATTATAAAGGCTAACCTGGAATTACTTTCAGTACCTTCATTACCCAGTGAGTAATAACACTCCACCCTAGTCTCAGTTCTTAGTTCCCCTCAGTGATAGTGAAGATCTAACAGGCGTGATATGGCTATCTATGAATTACCTGCCCATTACATGTGATATTAACTCACGCTACCTTCTAGATTTGACGTGCAAGACTGGATGCTGCAGCATAAAACAAGTACAAATGAATATCAACATATGTAGAGCGGAGCCAGACTTGACGAGGCTAACAGCCTCGCAAGGCCAACTAAATCAGGAACTCTGGATGAAAACCACGTACGCCAGTGTCCAGGTTTGACAATCAGGATGCCTGTGGACTCGACCTTCTCGTCACCGTTGCTGGCCTCGCACTTGTAGAAGCCTTTGTCGTGCACCTCCAAGTCCTTGATGGTCAGCTTGGTACCGTACACCTGCACACCGTCTGCCTTGAGCCTGTACCTGAGGGACGACAACTACATTACCTTCGGGCCTTACTGAGACCATCTGACTTTGGGCGAGCTGCAGGATATTTCAGGAAGGCATTACAAATATGAATGCTATATACCCAACGGAACCCATCCTATGAGGAAAATGTTTTACATGATTTACAATAAATATTGATCTAGATCATGTCTACTCCTGAATTTTCACTGGATACTGGCAAACACTTCTGTTTATCCGGAGAGACAAAAGACATACACTCAAGCAGTTAATCGCGTGCACACTAACCCTGAACACAACGTAACTAAGACAAGTATACTGTAAGAGTTCTTCACAAGGTTCAAAGTTACAAGCCAGAATTTCCATTACCAGCTGATCCTCACACGAGATCAAGGGTTTCCTGGTAATGTTAATTCATCAAACGAACTTGTCATCAGCACATTTCCACCGCCTTCATCCGACCGCTAACGAGGGGCAGCACCGAGAGGGCAGAGAACCAAGGTGGCTACTACCCTTCCCGGAACTACTCTGCCATTAACTTCACATTCCCCTACCTACCATTACCGGGCCATACATACATCCCCACTAGCAAACTACTATCCTTATATACACACCACCATTACCCAACCACCACTAGCCTTCCACTTACTTCTTGTCATTGACTCTGCCTTTCTCCTCGATGACGGGCGCCTCGTTCTTGTACCACCTGAAGCGGCTGGGCGCTGGGTCTCCGATGAACTCACACTTGAGCTTCACCGTGTCTCCCGAGTCCTTGGTGATGTTGATGAGCCGCCGTGTGACCCTCAGGCTGCTGTTGTTGCTGTTCAGGCCGCTCCTGGGGACCAACCAACACCCACACGTTAACCTCTCCAGGTTTAGTACAACAGTAAATGACCAGAGTTATAAGCAACCCTTGTAAGAGCATGCTCACACCTGAAAGATGATTTTGGTTGACACTTCTTGCTGAGAGAAATATCTAACGTGATAATGAAGATGGCAAGAACATGACATCAAGAAAGAAGGACTTAAAAGGAAAACTCTACACTGTACAAAAACAACAGATGTACACAGATGCACACAGTGCATAGCGGGCACTTTCCGTACTGTGTACACGTGGGAATGAAACAGCCAGACGAAGGTAAAGGCTCTAGATGCTGCGTAACAGCAGGGAATGGCGCCTCGGCTTCCTTCACCACACATGAGGAAGGCTTACTCAACGGGCTGCTAGAAAGGAAGCGGGACTCTTGGATGCACTCCCGCCCTTGCCAACCCCAGCTTTTAACAAGATGTCGTCAAAATACTCCGACAGACATGAGACGACAACATTCTGGGCCTGGCAGTGGGCAAATTACTCTCCCGATGTGGCTGACATACAGGGAAGAGGCCAAATGGTTCACCACCACTGACACTACAGCTACAGGGAGAAGGCTGAGTGGTTCGCCAGTGACACCGGGGCTACACTGAGGAGGCTAAGCGATTCGCCACTGACACTAGAGCTATTGAGCACATCATGCAACAACAGGTGAGTGCCACAGAGCAGAGATGGATGTGACGTATCCCTGCCTCACCACATCTGGCTCTTCGACGCTACAAATGGAAGAAGCATTAAGCATTTTCCTTACACTGCTGTACCTCAAGGATGCCTTTACTGCCATGAACGATCGACTCATGACGATGAGGAAGAAGAGGTCTAGTGAAGAATGGAATAAAGTATGATAAGTATGACGGTGTAGCTCATCACTAGAGCTAGATGGACCCACTGAAATCTAACATACCGAGTATATTTAGAGCATATTTAGCTGTGTGAGGCCCGACACGCGCACTGGCCTGCCACCGGCTGCACCAGATGACGCACTTGTTTAAAGAATTATTTACACGCTGCTCTTTTTGGCGAGGCTGCGACCGTCCTTTGATCAGCCAGGCGCGAGGAATGGCCAGCATGGGAGTTGGAGGGGAGGGGGTTCATCGAGGAGAATGCTGTGGGCGGCAGGGGAAGAAGGGGGGGGAATGTTGTCGGCGACAGGGGAACGGGGGGGATGTTGTTGTGGGCGGCAGGGGAACGGGGTGGGGGATGTTGTGGGCGGCAGGGGAAGTGGAGGGTGTTGTGGGCGGCAGAGGAAGGAGGATGATGTTGTGGGCGGCAGGGGAAAGGAGGATGCGTGGGCGGCAGGGGGAAGGAGGATGTTGTGGGCGCCAGGGGAAGGGGGAGGAGGATACCGTGGGTGGGAGAGGGAGGAGAAGGATGCTTTGGGAGACGGTAGACAGAGGAGGAGAGCCATGAGAAGGAGGAGGAACAGCAGACTGTGGGACGATTCCGAGGGGGTCCGTGTGGCTGAGGCAGAGGCCACACACTGCCTTCTACTCAACACGCTCTTGGCGTGTTCTGCTGGACCAGCCAACACTATCACTAGCACTGCTCTCACCCCCCCACGAAGCTGACTACCTCATCAACACAACGGCAACACCAGAGCTGTAAATATTAATTAGGAAAAAGTTTCCATCCGCATACACGCCACAATGGCCACTGGAAGCACTGCACACGCCACACTGGCCACTGGAACCACGAGACACGCCACACTGGCCACTGGAACCACGAAACATGCCACATTGGACACTGGAACCACGAGACACGCCATAATGGCCACTGGAAGCACGAAACTCGCCACATTGGCCACTGAAACCACGAGACACGCCACAATGGCCACTGGAACCACGAGACACGCCACACTGGCCACTAGAACGACGAGACACGCCACACTGGCCACTGGAACCACGAGACACGCCACAATGGCTACTGGAACCGCATGTCACAGTGGCCACTAGAACCATCGCACACGCCACAGTGGCCACTCGAACAACGAGACACGCCACAGTGGCCACTGAAACCACCACACACGCTACAATGGCCACTGGAACCACCACACACGCCACAATGGCCACTGGGACTGCTGAACACGTCCCAGTAGCCACGGGATCCACAACTCAACCGCACCATCAGTCTCTGCCCAGATATCCTCTTCCTACATGCAAGCCCACAGACGAACAGATGCAACAACTCACTATATATATATATATATATATATATATATATATAAACAGTAAAACACACCAGAGAAAGACGAAGACCAAGAAATACCCTAAAGGTACGGACATCCAAGGAACCCCATGGATAGACAGAGGCCTCGAGGACTATGAGGGGTCAGTCACCACGTTATAACCTCCCCCAAGCACAATGTCTTCCACTAATTAGTCCCGGAGAACAGAGAGGCCAGCGAGGAAAATTGCTAATCTGCGCACGACCGTGTAAACTCAGGCTCTTCAGGACTCGAGTCGCCAAAGTTTTAATTACCTGTTCGCATAACCGCCCACGAAAGCTGTGAAGACAATTAAATTCTTCTAATTAATAAGACGCGGAGGGTACGTTACGACCAGCGACTGTGGACAATAACTAAGAAGTTGCGTGTGTGTCTTGAGCTCTTCCCTCGCCACGCACACCACGTACAGCCTCCTCACCCGCCTTACGATATTCATTTACGGTTTATCCAAAAATATTTGTCCGGCCATTTCATGGACTTATCAAAAACTCACTTGACTTTTCTTTCCACAGTATATATAAAGTACATTGAAAAAACGTTTATTAGGCCTTCTCGTTAACGTTATTACGTTAACCTACCACTCACAACAAACGTTTGAGGCCTTCACGTTTCATCGACACAAAACTAATAACAAATGCTTTAAAAGATTATAAGATATTATGGCCCCGTGATGCAAGGATGATAATCTTGCCTTCTGGTAGTCACAAATGCAACAGAACAATGATCAAAAAGCTCTTTTCTTCGTTCTAACTATTCCCATGAAAATTACACGTCAGGCGACTACAGAGCCAGTGTCCCCTGCAGTGACATGACGCACAGAAGACCAGGCTGGAATAAAGGCCTAACGTTTATCACATAAATCCTTTACTCTTTCTGCATGAACGAAAATGCATTTTTTTCTAACACTACATTAAAGTTTGAGGCCCAGTAATGCCGAGCAGGAAAAGCCAGCCTTGGTGGAAATGAATTAATTTCAGATTCAGTCACACTGATTTTCCCGACGTCTTTAGTGAGACGGTAAATGTTCACTGCGTAATGTACCACCGTCACAACCCGGTGACGGAAGGCGTCAGAAGGACCAGAGACGCGCTAACACCGCAGGAGGTAAGCAGCGTAAAATTCAAAGGCAAAAGAAACAATGATGCACTATCATCGGTAACTGGTGCATACCTTGCTCACTATTACGGATCGAAAAATTTTTATACGAGGTTTCAAAAAATCTTACAGAGCGTGAAATGTAGCTTTAGGGTTTTTACGAGGTTTCAAAAAAAATCTTACAGAGCGTGAAATTTAGTTTTAACGTTTTTACGAGGTTTCAAAAAATCTTACAGAGCGTGAAATTTAGCTGTAACGTTACTAAAAGAATGAATCAATTGTTTGTAGACTTGTCAATCTGGGAAGCTGTACGTACCATAAAGTCCAGTTAGTTGTGAACAATTATGAGTAACATGATGACCATTAACCAATATACCCGACCACCTCACACTCTACCACCACCACCTGGAATGAGTCTACTACTACATCCAAAAAGGTAAGTCAAGTCCACACCACCTGCGTCCTGTGTTATCAGGAGACCGACCTCCGTGTACCTGCTACCACCTGAGGACAGGAAGACCCCAGGCCACCAACATTATGATAGGATGTAAGGTGATCGTTCTAAGGCATGCAAGGTGTCCTCATAAGTTACTATTGTGGTCAAGATGATGACGAAGGCCTGGCTGGCTGGCGGTGGCGAGAATAGAGACAATGTTTTGCAACAGTGAAAGGCAATGATAATGGAGGGGAGCTAGGGAGGTACGAGTGGCCAGGCCGATGGTGGTACCTGCAGCAAGACGCTACTGATGAGGCTGCCGTTCTCGTTGGAAGTGGATTAGCCTGGGTCAGTGGTGGCGAAGAAAAGTTTTTTGTGACGGAGGTGGCTCAAGGAAGGTGTGAGGAAGAGGAGGCTGGTTGTGGCGAGGACCCTCCCGGCGATGGGGGATGGGACCAGCTGACTGAGGTGAGGTCGGGAAGCCTCTGGAGGGCGGGTAGGGTGTCGTGGTAGCGTGTAGAGGTGTGAAGGGGTCGTGTCCAGCCTCAAGTCTCCCGCCGTGATAATGTTTCACCTCCGCCCTACACATGACACCTACATATTTCCAATTTCCACCCGACCCACACACCTGTCGCCTTGGAAAGCGCTGCCTCGAATGTCGCTAATGGCTGGACTGTTCTACGACACAAATAATACTGTGAAAAAACTGATGTTTCCCGAAATTCCTTATCAATGGCACTGGTGAACTGTCTGTGAAATCTCTGCAGACAAAAGACAGATATTACGACGCGTGAGAAGAGCATAATACTACAACGAAGTGAGAATGGTAATAATGACACGAGAAAATAGATAACTAAATATAGAACATACAACTTAACAGCAGTGACATCTCTCAGGCTCCAGTGGAACAGAAATAGAGTCAAACTCTTCAGATGTATGTAATCACAGACATACATACGAAGAGTACAGACGACAACAGAAAACGTTTTTAGAGGGACACTAAGGCAAATAGTAAGGCAAATCTTAACTAACTTAATCACGACCGTAAAACCCACTCGGGAAGCCAAGTCGTGTTTCCAGGCAATCAATAATGAGCCAACAGCGGCAACCTAGCCATGGCTACCTGGAACTCCATCAACCACTGGACGGTGGGAAGTCCTGATAAAATTACCGCCAAAGAAAGCGTAAGAATTGAGGTTAGGAAAGTCGAAATGACCGATACAATACTACCGCACAAACGCACTATGGGAACGTTTCAGATATACTAAAGCTAAGAAGAATCTTTTTACATTATATCACATTTTTGCAAAATGTCTAAACTACCGGGAAATACCCGAAAACGAAAAATAAACAAAATATTCCCTCTGAAGGTAATCTTCTGCGTCATAAAAAACGGATGAAATTCCAAGGGTGACTGAGATCTGTCCTCGTATTCCTGCAGCATCAGGAGCGTCTCTCTCTCTCTCTCATTCGACCTGTACTTTAAGGTCACGACCGTCTTTCAACCTTCCATCCACCATGCCTTCCAAAACAAGACGAGAAAATTCATACTAATCCAGATCGCGGCATATTGAAGGGCTGACACCCTCTGGATCAAAGCTACCGGAGATCAGTTGATGAGCTGATCTGCTTTGATATATATGCGGAATGAATGTGATCACTCCGGTAGGAGGGAGGCCTGGAGAGGCCGACGGGGACTCTTGCGTAGCCTCACATGTGATGCTTTTGATCCCTGTTCCTGCCACAGGGTCTACTTCGACTCATGTCTCTACCGTTGATGATAATAATTTGTGTTCCTCACAAACAATACCGTGCAGGCCTATCCGATCCATCTACACCTGGCGTTATCATACAGGTTTCTTTGGTATCACTGTATGTGACACTGCCGCAGTCTTGCTCGTGCCCCCGTGACGATAACTGCACAAGAGCCTTCCTTCATACACCCCAAACTGTTATATGGGCATGAAGGCTCCGTCAAGACCCGTGTGCCAGCTGCTCCTGTAGGGTCACACTGACACTTTAATAACACTCGTCCTTCCTCAGAATATACGATAAATACAGGAGAAAGAAAAATCAATTTATGGGACGAGTGAGAACATGCGATCACATCTTACTATGCCTTAGAAAATTTGGGAGAATAAATGATAATTATCAGACCATAAAGACTTCCTTGTGAGAGGCCATCTGTGGCAGCTGTGGCGACAATAAACGAGTACAAGATGCAACAGTCGTTACTCACACATCAGAGGCGTTGGCGTTCTCCTCGTGGTAGTCATAGTCGTAGTCTTGGATGTCCGAGTCGTCTGGTGGAGGCACGACCACCCCCGGCTGCGACCACACTGTGGAAAGAAAACAGACCATTACTATAATGCACGACACAGTACCACGTAATGTCTCGACTCAGACACGTACTGAAAAATACTAACCACAACACATTCATGGATACAACAGAATAACATGCTTTGTTTCAGTCTATTTTTTTATTTTCTTTTCGTTACTACGTCTGCCTTCATTGTGTACACCAGCTGCCATGCCAAAACCTGCATGCTTTTATAAGACCATGTGTTGCCACTGTCAAAATGCCAGCTGTAGCCTGGTGCAGTCAGGTCGAGTCTCTCCTCTACCCCTTACCTTGTTACCTAACTGAAACTCTTCCCCTTACCCACCTGCCTCATGTTCCCTACACGCATGCCTACCCAACCCTTCGACTCCATCCCTGCCCTACTCGCCCTTCAACTCACTTATCACAGCCTGTATCACCCTCTCGGTTTAGCATGATGGAGGACGCTGAGTACACGTCGGTATTCAGGACTCAATGTATATCAGATATCTCTCTTATGGTATATCCAGCCTACAGTCATTTCTTATGTACTGTGCTCCAAGACAGTTTCGTTTGTCTTTGCATTTATCATTACACCTCATCAATTTCTTGTCACGTCTTTACATGCTCAGTTTAGCGCACATAAAAACCATAAATACAAAAATAGATAATCACTCTCTATCCATTACCCACACGTGGGCTGTACACTGATTCAGTTCACACACATACAATCTCCCAGTCTCGCACATAACACTTGACAGCACGTAACTCACGCAACTTGTTCCTCTTAACTCTAGATCTTTGGTAGAAGGGACACCAACAGACGGCTCATGAGAGCAATGGTCAAAATAATACCTACAATGTAGGGAATGGACAACATCATAACTGACACAGGGACTATACACCAACAAATATACTAACAACACGGAAGTAAATATAACACAGGAAATTCACAGCCTACACATCTCCTATTACAGCTGACCCAATATTTCTTTTTCAACTGTATTCATTAAAACTTAAAAAAGACTTTACACTGCAGTCATTGTAGTATCCGTTACAATTCCGAGTAAAACCATTTCAAAAGATTTAAAATTACAATTAACAAGTGGTGTGTATTGCACATAATGATATTTCAAAATATACAATTATGGTTTTTGACATTTCAAATTACGTGATTAACACTCCAATCATGTCCAAAACTTGACATTTTGTGCTCGTATTATAACCATGATGAAATCTGCCTTTGTGAATGTTTATTTTGTTCTTATTTACATATATGAGCTTAGTCGAACGTCTTAAAATCCCCTAAATTTTCTATAATCTCTGGCAAATTCTCATATTTCCCCTAAGTGCAAGATTTCCTGGTTTTCCCCTGACTGCAAAACTCCCAGGCTCTTCCCAGACTCTTGGGGGACCTTAAAGGAAGCCGCTGTTAGCAACGGCAACATCGAAAAATTTAACTGTGGAGTCCCCTGAGCGGCCCCTCCACCTACCCCTCCACGCAGTCAGTGTGCGTGTGTTCGGTATGAGTGTACGTCCGTGCTGACCTAACCTGACTGGCAGGTCATGGCGGATAGTGAGTGTGTGTGTACACACACACATCCTACACCCGCCACTCTAAGATGGTATCCAAAAATATTATCATTCTAATAAGACATTGCATTTCGAGTCAGGACTCCACCACAGAAACACGAGCATAATTCCAAAAAAATACCAAGATTCCGTATTCGTGAAAATTCGAAATATTTCTAGCCTGGGGAAAATGAGAGAAGAGTTTTATACATTTCACGGTCGTGTTACCTCAAGATGGATTAAAGACTAATATTGGCTGACAAGGTAGACGAGGAAAATATCTTAGCGGTTGCCCATCCGTGGAAATAATGTGTGCAAAATACTGCTGTGTTATGGTCTGTCTCAGTCCGCTGCCCACAGCTGTTTCTTAAAGTTATGATGCAAAATAAGAGTGCTTGCAGAAACATTTATAGACTGAGTGTAAACATGTTTCTACTGTAAGTCTCAATTAGCTACTTCGGTGTTACCACAAGCATACGAACACTTCTTCGCCAGACACAACTACAAGACGCAACAGTAAAATAAACATTAAACATTATTCGTCGAACTGATTACATTCCTTTTTTGGAAGAGGAATTCAAGAAAAATGTGCACGGTTACGGAAGACTTCTGAACGCCTGTAAGATTACAACTAGGCTACAGACAAGGTCTGTGACAGACGCAGGCCGTGGTCCTGGTCGCTTGACAAAAACTCAAAAGAGAAAACAGACCAAGGCTACCGGCTGTGGGCTAAGGGCTCCAAGGATACTAAACAAAGACTCTAGACTCCAGATCAGGTCTCCTGGGTAAAGGCTAAAGACCTCAGGTAGAGATCAGGCTTCAGGCTATATATATATACGGTTTCCAAGGCAGTGAATAAAGATTCCGCTCCTAAGTCATAACGACGAATCCAGGGTACTGTATAGCAAAGACTTCTAGCTACTGACCAATCACTAGCCATAGCTAAAAGACTCCGAAAAATTACACAGTTTTTAAACTACAGGCCTCTTACTACGGACCAATTGCTCAGATAAATGTGTAACTAACCTATACAGGACGAAAGGACAGGAACCAAAGGGCCCATGTGACGAACGAAAGGCCCTTGGCTTCAAACCAAGGGTCCTAGAAACGCATAAGGCTACAATATAATGGACATGACGATAAGGAACTCGTCTGCACGTGTTAAGTGTACACCGAATGCTCGGTCTGTGTATACTGAGCAGTACCCGTGGTCTTGCATGATACATACTACACCAGTAGAACCAACAGAGAAGCAACTCGCACCCGTGCAACTAATTGAAGCTCGGACCACAAGGGCCTCCAGCGGGTCAATAATAGCACAGTCACCATGGCCCTCATGGGAATTCCGAACCTAATTGTGGGCTGCATGGCTACTTGTCACACCCATGATCTCAATTAAGGGAACAATTGGTGGGGCAACAGGAGCGAGCGGCTGTAAAGGCTGGTGTGGTCTGGTGTGATGCCAGCAGGAGGAGGTGGTTGGTTGGTGCGCCCCAGTGGTGCGACAACACCAGCTCGGTGTCGGGGACGGGGACTGCAGCCATGGAATATGAGGAGGGCCGCGTGAAGGCAGTTATGGCCCATCAGCAGTTGCTGGTGTATTGGGGCTCACTGAGGGCTCGTATGTCGAGGTGGGTGAAGGTGGGTGTTGAAGTGCCGGTGGTGTGAGACTGGTATCGCGTCGGGTGAATGTGGTATAACATCTGTAATGAAGTGAGGTGGAGAGTTAGGCATGAGGGAGGTGTGAGGCGTGGTATGAGGGGACAGTGCTAGTTATACTGGGAGAGCAGGTGGCAGGCCGGCTGGTACCGGAGTAGCCGCGTCATCTGACAAAATCAGATACGACAAAGCAAGTGTCCCGTCACTCACACGACAACTGGGGTCACACACCAGCAGCTGACCCCTAAGGTGGGGTCACATACCAGCTGACCTCCTGGGTGAGGTAACACACAAGAACCGAAATGAATATATAAACATCCGATAACGTTAGTAACCTGCAGGTCACACACTGGGTAGTAATTGGTAGGTTAGTGCAGATCATGCAGGTAGACCGCAGGTCACACACTGGCAGCAGGTGTCAAGTCAGTCCAGGTCATGACAGTAAAGTCCAGGTCACATTACCTTAGGGAACTCCAGCAGATCCAAACTGATTATGAGACGAGAAATACCAAGACAAATGGTACAACCCAAATTAGCGAACAAAACTGAGATATGAATATCAAAACATTAACTGTGGATACTCGTGACCAGTGATCACTCTCCTCGTGACGATCTGAGATAAAAATCACGCCAGAAATTACAGCAACGTCGGACATCATTCGTATTCTCTTGCTCTGAGAGAAGAAGAAAAAGTAGACTCCTAACACTGAGACTACATGGACGAGGAGCAGCATAATTACTTGCCAGTCCAGGTCAAGAAGGCGCGAGGTCATGATGACTCGCTAGCCCAGGTCATGCAGGAGTGAGGTCACGTCTGCGCCAAACCAGTGCTCAGTTCACCAAAACATAGATGACAATAATATGGGTCGCCACCATAAATTATTCAATGATCCAACTTAATGTGAACACAGGAAGGAACATAAGTGCTGAGCGAGAGGTTCTTCTTAACAAACCCACTGGGAGATGACGGTCAACGCTGACCATCTTTAATAACGTCAGACTATTACATATGCAAAAAAGGATGAACTTCGCTTTGCATTATCTTGGAAACCTCATTCTCATAGCAAACTGGAAACCTGCCATGTACAGCGAGACGACTATGTAGCCACTGTATAGGGTTCAGTGGGTAGAGCATATTTAAAGTGGATGTGGACATAACACTCAGGAATGTATACATACATACATACATACATACATTCACACATACTGCATACTGCATAACTACACATTCATTAATACCTTTTCACTTGCATGAAAAAATACGAATATAAAATTCGGTTGTGTTAAATAGTCAGTTTATGTAACATGCATAATTCATCCAACGCCTATAGATTAATCCGTATACACAAACACATTTTACAGTCTGTTCTCCAACTACTCTGCAAGGTAAATTAAAAACAAATACGGTGTTGATCCTCCTCCAGTTAAAATGCACACTTTACCCTCAGCTGTTCTATAAACCTGTCACATTTTACACTGCATGTGCTCTTCTGCTCTCGCAGTAATTCACCGTAAATAAAGCGGCTGATAACAATTACTAACACAATGATGGTGATCACAGATCAGGGTTTGGACACAGGGGCACAGCAGCAGGTGACCTGCTAGAGACCAGTGGACAGGTAGCCAGCATGGATACTCCCGGTGCAGCCTAAAACCATGGCACAGCTTAAACCAGCCTAAACTAAGCCCGTGACATAGCCTAAACCATTCCCAGGGCGTGGGCTGAACCACGTCCTCGTCACAGCCGGCCTTACAACTCCGCCCACGTCACAATGTCACATGTTACAGAACAGATCTCCTCTCTACGCAAGACCCTGGTACTTACAGTATAACTCTGACCTCCAGTACTCGTCTTGCACGTCGCTAACACTGGTGATTTATCATCAGGCGCGTCAGAACAAACCCGAAGTTGGTCCGAAAGTTTATCTTTTTACATCTGGCTACATCCTGGACCACAGTCCCTGGCTACCCATCAGTCCTATAACCCTGGCTATGACCAGGACCACAACTCCTGGCTAACAGGCAGGCTCATAACCCTGGCTATGACCAGGACCACAACTCCTGGCTAACAGGCAGGCTCATAACCCTGGCTATGACCAGGACCATAACCCCTGGCTAACAGGCAAGCTCATAACCCTGGTTATGACCTGGACCACAACTCCTGGTGAGGGGAGGTTAGGCGGGGTGAGGAGAGGGGAGTCCAAGATCAATCCAACATTCATTTAATTCTCCAAAACTTCAAATGACTTTAAAGATTTTTCAAAACGATTATTCTTCTTTTCTAATTTCAACAGGAGACAAACAGTAAGTACAGAGCTCAAGATGAACGCTACACAAGTTTCCTGAGATTACTTCACAGTTCTGAAAACTCCTGCAAACTTACTTCCCGCTGTCTCCATTATTGCTCTGCCTCCCCTAAACTTGCTGTCAATTGACTCGAGACAGGAGACAGTGAGCCGTCTCAGGGAAGGTAGGGTGAACCAAATCTAATTATATACAGACTACAACAGACTGGCCGTATATCTCAGATTTATGTTTAGCTCTTACCCATCTAAAAATAATATGTACATATCCATGATATTTCTTACACGCTCCGTATAAATAAATAAATAATATATATATATATATATATATATATATATATATATCAGTAAGATATTTTGTGTACTCTCTCTCTCTCTCTCTGATTTGAATATGTAAATGTATCACGCAGGTGTATATGCTTATGTATATGTCTGCACAAAGTTATCAGTACAAGTATTTCAGGCAAAAAGAGAAATTTTCTTTCTTTTTACAAAAAGAGATCATCTCTCAATCCATCAACCATCCAGAACACCCCGGGTGGAAGAAGGGTCCTCTTCCCCAACACTTGTCAATCCTCCCAGGTGGAGCCACGCGGTAGAAAGCTTGCACCAAAAACCTGACTTTGTTTTTTACGTTTCAGAGGAAAACTCATTTCAGTTCCCCGGGACCAGAACCCCTCAGAATGTTCCACCGCTGAAGACCGGGTCGCTCTCAGACACGGCTGGTGGCTTCTCTGGGGAGCGCTCCTCCCCTTACGAGCCTTGTTACTGTTTACGCTCGTCCAACAAGTACACTTTATACTTTCATAAACAGTAGATACACTGAAGGGGGGGGGGGAAGTTCGTTGAACAAATATACCGCAAGAATAACCGTATTTCTTGCTTAACGTTGACAAAATGGATCCGCATTCCGTCTGAAATATTTAACTGTGAGGGCTCTCTCTCCTTCTCTCTCTCTCTCTCTCTCTCTCTCTCTCTCTCTCTCTTGCCAGGGACCCCTATCCAGAGGAATTCATTGAATAATTAATTAAAACTTAAATCAGTCACAGATGGAAAGGTTTGGTTGGTTCCTCTAGATATTGTATATATAATCAAGAGGCGGGATGAGAAATTAGCCGTATTGAAATGCAAAGTTTCCAATTGTAAAACTCCTGGGAGGGACGGAGGGAGGCATCCGGGCGGGCGAGGAAGTTGATGTCGACGGTGCTGGAGGTGTTGCGGCGTTGGTCTCGTCGAAGTCCTGACGCAGATTACGTCCCAGGTTAAAAAAAACCTTTCTCACAAGTGGCATAAATCCTGCGAGATCCAAAGCCCTGAGTTAAAAGTCTCATGCCACTCGGGTCGTCAGACGCTGAGAAACGACCATATATGAATGTTACTGTATATCTGATCTATGAGTGAGGATTCTCTCAAGGTTAAAAAAGGATCTACTGACGAAGGACTGGCGGACAGACCGCCACGACGAAGGACAAAGCCATCCCTGGGAGTCTGCCATGATACACAAGTGATACAAATGACACAGTTTTTATTACATAAAAAAAAAAACCAAGGCTGTCACTAACTGAAAAGAGTAACGTATTTAGTAACTACTATCTATTTTAGTTTTCTAAAATTGTCTTCCTGACGAGGGCTTCATGATCCTCAGCGCCCTTGGGTCGGTCCCAGGGTCAGCGAGTGGGTCTGGCGCCCATCCCGGCCATTGCGCCTGACGTCCGGCCATGTCAGGCCACCACATCCTCTCAGCTCAACAGCTTTCTGGTCAGATGACCCATCATGTTCTTATCTTATCTTGCAAGTGCGTAAATTTGTGATGAATGTTTATTCTACTTTCTATGGCATTTTATATATATATATATATATATATATATATATATATAAAGTGTGTGTGTGTGTCGCAGAATGCAACAAAATTACATAATCACACAAATTAGATTATAACTCCAGAAAATGTCTCCGTTCTAACTTCCCTAGCAGGCAGGCAGGCAGGCAGGGTGGGAGGGGATAACTTCGTCAGCAGCAAGACGCGGCACCTCACTTACTGTGCTAAACTTCCCGCCGGGAGAGGACAATTGTACTAGATCAAAATTGCGCGAGACAGGGAGATCCTAGAGCCCCGAAATTTTGCATATTGCCTCTTCATATACCGCATACCAATGTACGAGAGTGACTCATCACTTATTATTCCCGGGTGGGGGAGGCGGCCCACGCCCGTATGCAAATGAACAAGGAGGAACAGAAAACCCGGGGAGTGTGAGGAGGGAACAGAAAAGAGGATTGGTTTGACTGACGGCTGGGTGTGTGTGTGGGGGGGGGGGGGGGAAGCGCGGAAGGCGAGGGATGGTGAGTACTGGGGATGAGTCGACGCAGGTGAGGCCGAGCTGGATGAGTGAGGCTGGCACATGATGAGTACAGGTGAGAGGAAAGGGAGAGGGAGACAAACAGACGTCACACGATGAGGAAAAGAAATCAGGAAACAACAATCTTTGAGCCTCCATCCCTCGTCTTTTTCACCTGATAACGGTTACCAATCTAATGGAAAGTCTCCCCAGCGGAGCAGATACAAAAATGGGGCAGGTGTTTGAATTTCAAAACACACTCCTCAAAAATTATCCCCGTGCCAAAAATGAAGAGAAAGGCATTCACTTATTCCGGAGGACACATTCAGGGGCTGAAATTTACATTCGGTTTATTTTGGCCCCGACGGAAAAATAACGGAAATTTATAACGAGATCAAATATTTCTCTTTTCGGTAATTTCCGGGGCAGTACCTTTCCCAAGGGGCGAGTCTTTAACCATGCACGTCCCTCATGAAAGTTTACAACAGACGTGTCCCTGGTGGGGTGGCGTGAAGTGGGTCCGGGTGAGGAACGGAGAATTTGGCTGGGAGAGGAATGGGAAGAATAGTAGGAGAGGGACGGATGGTAGGGTGGTTGAAAAGGGGTGATGAGGACAGCGGTTGGGATAGGGATGGAAGGAGCGGTTTAGGGAGGGCTGGGGAGAATGGTTGATGGGGAGAGGTGGCTGGAAATGGGGAGGCGAAGGGAGAGTGGGGGAGAGAGAGAGAGAGAGAGAGAGAGAGAGAGAGAGAGAGAGAGAGAGAGAGAGAGAGAGAGAGAG